>WOVY01005823.1:0-139750 GCA_013436015.1 Rhipicephalus annulatus | reverse complement strand
CCAGGTAATTTTTTTGCCACTCTAGTTCACACGTTTTTGTCAAAATCAGCCCGAGAAGTGTTTGGCGAATAAAGCGATACTTTTAAAGCGAGGTGGGGTCTACAGTGACGTGGGGTCTACAACGTATAACAGAGTTAATAAAGTAAAACTCCTCGAGTGGCTATGATGAAAAGTCGCGTTGTCGCTGTCTTTAGGTATAAATTTGGTGAAACTGTTGTGAAACTGTGTGTCGCTAAGCGTGCCCAGCACAGCGGACAACTCGATCCTTGCTTCTGCACGACGGACTAAAAGCAGTGTATTTGCACAAAAACTTGGATGTGCACGTGCTAGGAACACTTTCATCGTCATTCCTGCGCCAGTTGTGGAGATAACAGTTTCAGCCATGATGCAGTGTGGAAGTGTTTCGGTATACCTAGACCTAACCTTACCTACCTCTAGGCTAAATTTTCAATAAAGCATACAAACGCACTCAATGGCGCGCTGAAATGCGTGTTGCTGACTTTTACCTGAGTCAGTCGTACCACGCTTTTTTCTGATAAATTTCTCAATTAGGAAGAAGTAATTAACCAACTTTTGGAGCAACAAAGCTGTACGAAAAATTCCAAAGAAAATGCTGTACAGTGTCAATTTTTATCAAAGGATACACGGTGACGCGTGGCCAGTGCGCTCCGGCAGCTGCAGGCAGCGCGTTCAAGCGGTAGCAATAGCAACCACATTCTCTTTTAGTGTCACCTAGCGGTGAAAAAAACAAGGTTTCAGTGGGGATGTGCGACCGCTGACAATATTGCAACCCCTTCGCCCTTCAAGGCGATTACCGGCTTTCGCGTAATGCCTTTAAGGAGGAGCGGGTCGCAATGTTGCCGCTGGTTACGTATCAGCAACAAATAGTTGTTTTGCTCACCGCGAAATGATGCAAAAGGAGACTGTAGTGGCTTTTGCTCCCACTTGAACGCGCAGTAGCCGACGCAGCGCGCAGGCCATGCGCTCCCATGCTCCCCTTGCAAAAAAAAATGACACTGTACATTGGCTTTTAAAGCGTTCGTTCGCATAGTTTCCTTCTATGTGTTAGTTATTGATGGTTTTCTTTTAATTGTGCCCACAAAAAAAGTACCACGTGACTTGTCCTCTCGCTGGCTGTGCGTAGGCTGACTTAGGGTTTTATACGAATTTGCATACAACCATAACAGTATTAGCACTATTTGGCAGCCTCCACAAGACCACCATGCTGCGTGATCAGCGCGTTTTGCTAGCAGTACCAAAGCGGTGGCCGCTGTGTGTGCCTATAGCTGTCATGAACCAAGTCGAGCGAACTATATACTTTACACGAGGGACATTATGGATCACTGCAGCCACTGCACGCAATAGGCACACTAGCGGGCACGCCACATGCTTAATATATTTGTATGTTTTGTGGGAACATGTAGCTCACAGTAAAACACTTATAATTAAAAGATATCAAGTTCAAAACTGTTCAATCTGAAACTTTGCCAGCAGACCTACCTCTTTCTAATTTTATTCTTTCCTAGCTTCTTGAATTCAAGAGGTGGTTGATTAACGTGGCCACTACAGGAGCTATTTAGAACACAAAAACCAGTCTCTTTCACCCCAGACAACATTCAACAACATGGACTTGGTCGCATCGGACTGAGTGCGTCGAAATATTTTTAAACCCTGGTTAGAGATAGCTGGGTATTCCTAATGCAGGCAGCATTGGCTACATCGCAATGTCTAAAAATTTTGACGCAACGGTGCAGTAACGAATGGCACAGTATCAGATTGGTGTGTCAAGTGACGATGGCCTTACAGCTCATTATTTTCGCAAACGCGGCTTTGAAGCAGAGCATGCACAAAGCTGTAAGCACGGAGCCTCAAACTCAACAAGCAGGCTGCAGTTAGGAAATGTGCCGAGACAATGCTTTTAAAAGACCATCTTTTCGGGCTTGTTTCTTGATACCTGTTTCTGCTTCTGTCTCTTGTTCTTCCACAGTACTACGATTATGAGTACCGAGCGGAACAGTGAATCAATGGGAAGAGGGGAGTTGGAGAGATGTTGAAAAAAGTGTACCTGAGTTGTGCTATTTCGACGCCTTCCCCATAGTCTACCTATAGGTCCTTCTATTTCGTGTTTAGAACAACACCAGTCCATTTCGCGATCCCAAGTATCTGCACGCCGATTCTGAAATAAAGAATTCCTTCCACGGTGATTTTGCTACCTTAGGAATGCGGCTCATAGTCAACCCACGCCTCACAAAAAAGCGAATAATAAACGTGATTAATACGAGTCTCTTCCCTACAGCTTACACGTACTAAAGCACCGCTTTTTGCAAAAACCTAACAGTAACTGCCACTAATAATTACTGACAACCTAAGCATAGGTACTTTCTTGAGTGCGTTTTTTCTCCTTTATGCTGGTTGCATTGCTGCTTTGCAGGCAAACATATAGTGCAAATCAGCAGAACGCCTCATGCAGAGATTTCCTGAGGGCAACTCACACACTCTCTGTGCATATATGATCACTCAGGGGTCAGCGTTACATAACAACTGTTTATTGTGCTGACGTTTCGACAGGACCCCGTCTTTTTCAAGGCATAATACTATTTACACATGTTCCGTGTCTTCTTATATCCTGTCGAGACAGGAGGGGAGGGTCAAAAGAGAGAGAAAAAAAAGAAGCAGCGAAACGGGAGGACAAACAATAAATAAAATAAAATAGAAAAGAAATAAGAAGAAGCAAGACCGACACGGCGTAATTAGAAAGGGGCAGCATTTCAACAGAGTAAAGCAGAGGTAGATAAGCAATGTCATTATTGTCAACAATACCTCCCCGCACCCACTCTTCCCCAAGTGGGCAGGGAGCCGCCGTTCTTGTATTTCACCTTTCCGTGTAGTCCGCTGCGGCTCGTTCCTCTTTGAAGTGTCTGACAAGTTAATGGGGGAGGGCTTAAGCGTTTTGAGTGCGTGCTGGTGGCGTCGGGAGGAGCGAAAAAGCCGGTGAATGAGGCACCGCCATCGATATTCATTATATGCATTGGCTCCTTGTCAGTGAAGGAACAGAATGTGCGTTAAAAATTAAAGAAGGAAAAAAAACAGGGGGGGGGAGACTGTACGACATCCGAGACCGTCACCACACAGTTGCGGCTCACTGGGAAGACATGCGCGCATGTATGAAAAAGTTAACGAAACCACCTAGCTGTCAGCTCCTTGTCAGTGAAGGAAAAGAATGTGCGTTGAAACTTAAAGAAGAGAAAGAAAAAAAAGGGGGGGGGGGACCGTACGACATCCGGGACCACTTATCTGTGCGTCCCGGCTGTGCTTGATGAGGCAAATCATTTCTATGTTGTCAGATGCATAGGCCAAAAGCTTTGTTAGGGTAGTATTATTGTCGTAATGAAACCGGACTGATTAGAGAGAAGCGTTTGCGTCTTTTAGCGGTCGTAACGCAGACAGAGTGCCTGGGTGTTGATTTATTCCGTATTTTATTGTGTTAAATTTGTAGATAAAATAAGATTCCCGTTGTTCCCGCTCTCTGATTGTTCGAAGTTGTTTTCTAGTAGTGTAACCCTGATGTCATCAAAGCTGTGGTCTTTTAATGTGCAGTGTTTTGAAAGTGGAAGGCCTGGCAGAGCTCGTACATGTGCCCGATGGTTGTTGAATATAATTCTAAACGAAGTGTCTGTCTGGCCCACGTATTGCTTGTTACATATTCCACATTCCAGGAGGTATATGACGTTGCCTGAGTCACAGTCTAGTGCACCTCTTATCCTGTGCTTAAAATCCGAGTGGGTGCTTTTCGCCACTGTCGTTGTCTGCATGTGTTTGCATACCATGCATCTGCTTTTTCCGCAAGGGTGACACCCAATTTGAGGTTTCACACCTATCTTTGAATTTATTAAATGATCCTTTATATTTTTCGGCCTTCTGTATACAACACAAGGAGGAGAAGTGAAAATTTTGGATAGTCGCACGTTCTGTTCCAATATGTTAAAGTATTTTCTTAGGACCTTGTTTGTGTTCGGTGGGTTGCTCGTGAAAGTTAATAGCAAGTTTTTGTTGCGGTGTTGGTCGGCGTTTCTCTGGTGGTTGAGAAGAATCTGGCGGTCCAGATTTTCAGCTTTTTTGATGGCGTCATCGATGATAGCTGGTGGGTATTCTTGATTAAGGAGTACTTCGCGCATATGTGTGCTGTTTCTGTGGAAGTCCTCGGTGCGGGAGCAGATTCGTCGAAATCTGTGTGCTTGGGAATAGGGAATGCTGTTCTTGCAATGTCTCGGATGTCGTACTGTCTCGGATGTCGTACAGTCTCCCCCCTCCCCCCCTGTTTTTTTTCCTTCTTTAATTTTTAACGCACATTCTGTTCCTTCACTGACACGGAGCCAATGCATATAATGAATATCAATCGCGGTGCCTCATTCACCGGCTTTTTCGCTCCTCCCGACGCCACCAGCACGCACTCAAAGCGCTTAAGCCCTCCCCATTAACTTGTCATACACTTCAAAGAGGAACGAGCCGCCAGCGGGCTACACGGAAAGGTGAAATACGAGAACGGCGGCTCCCGGCCCACTTGGGGAAGAGTGGGTGCGAGGGAGGTATTGCTGACAATGATGACATTCCTCATCTACCTCTGCCCTACTCTGTTGAAATGCTGCCCCTTTCTAATTACGCCATGTCGGTCTTGCTTCTTCTTTTAGATTTTCTATATTTTATTAAATGTTTGTGGTCCCGCTTCGCTGCTTCTTCTTTTTTTTTCTCTCTCTCTCTTGACCCCTCCCCTCCTGTCTCGACAGGATATAAGAAGACACGGAACATGTCTAAATAGTATTATGCCTTGAAAAAGACGGGGTTCCTGTCGAAACGTCGGCACAATAAACAGTTGTTATGTGAAAGCGCATCTACTTTCATATATATATATATATATATATATATTTATATATATATATGTGTATATATATATAGCGTTGGGAAGCGTACGGAAAGGGATTCGGATATATATATTACGTATGAAGCGATGGTTGGTAGAAGCTGAGGAAGAAGAAGTCAGAATAGAATCAACATGGCGTATGAGACAGGCCACGTCTCCCAGTCATCACAACGTCACACAAGACGGCGGGATGGAGACCTGCCTGCCCCTTCATCAGCCACTCATCGTCGACGCAGTTACGCAGAAGACGCCCTGACCGTACATTGACTACCGAATCATCGCCTAGGAAGACCTCGCAACCACATCATCGCCCGGCCATCTTCATCGAAGACCTCAGCGAGACGCAGTGACCGAACGCGGACCACAGAAGAACGCGGACCACCAAGACCATCAAGCATCATGACAGCAGCATCATATGACCTTCCCATTCCCAAGTACACCGGAGCAGCGGACGATGGACCTGTACAGGACTGGTTGGACCTATTCGAGTTCCACGCTACCGCTGCATCTTGGTCGGAACGGGAAATGGTTACGAACTTCAGCGACTACGTCACCGGTGAGGCATTTAAATTTTACCTCACCCACATATTCGACAACGACGAGTCTTGGCAAAAGATAAAAGAAGAAATGATCATCTGGTTTCAAGACTATAATGAAGATTCGATTAGAACACGCACCCCCAATGCATTCGAACTCCGTCATCGCAGTCATAAGCAGCCTTCACGCATTCTACCACGGTGCATAGATTTACCATTCCCGTCAGGTGAAGCTAGCCACATGCTAACAGAAAGACCACGCGATCGTTTTCACAACCTTCTACCCTTGTTCCTCATCAGCGCAAATATTGCCAATGCTTAACCCTTCGCTGCATAAAAGAATTGAATCCACTATTTATGACCCAGATGCATTTAATACTTCGTGCAGCATGCGTACCTTGCAAACTAACTTGGCATCCCCTGTCATCAACACTACTGATAAACCTGATGAAGCACCTCATGAGACCGTCGCATTTACGCATGATCAGCTAGTAAATCCACGCGAAATCATACCAGACAACCAATGTTCACAGAAATCTTATTCGGTCAAAGTATTCAGCTCAGCAGTTCAACAAAGACGGAAGCATTCACAATCAGCAACTAGTGAAGAAAAGTCTTCTGCAGAAGCGTCTGGTATTCATCAATCAAAAGATCAAAGCGACGTGAATCGAGTATACAACCTCACTGCCAACGATGAAAACAAAAGCCCAAGTGCTACTTCGGATCACACAAGTACTCTTCAGGCAACCACCAACAATGAGCGGTTAACGAATACAGAAGATTCAAGTGCGCGAAACCACCCACATGTTCTTACGCCAGAAACAGCTGCGTTGGTTGGCGTTGTAGAAGCCTGCGGAGGACATGCTAATGATCCTGGCACGCCACGATCAATGTCACACCACAAGCAAGTCGACGAAACCAAGAAACTACAATGTCAACGTATACTTCAACATTGTCAAGTACAAAAGAAAACTCTATCGAAATCACTCTTAAGGCTCAAAGAACATTGCAAAAAGGCCCATCTTCGGGGATACATTCTCCACCACAGATTGAAAATTCGCCTTCGATCAAACCATCTGCGACATCACCATAAGAAAATCTTCAAAACCCGCAAAAGCACCCCTTGTACTTGACAGGAACATAAGCAGCGCCCAATCAACCTCGATCAACGCGCACGCAAGCTGCCTGTACGGTCTGCGTGTCACTCACGACGAGGAGTTCAATGCCGTACTATCGGAACTATCGATTATGCAAGATGTTCGAACCTCGTTCGTTCTTCACAAGAATACCAGCTGTGATTACCCCTATCTTCACGTGCAAAACATTTTTGTGTTATCCAGGACGCAATCACTAGCCTCGCCCACCAGAACTCCAGCGTTAATGGGACTGCTGCACTCTCCCCAGAAGTGTTTGAAAGTTTACGGAACTTCCCTGGAGCATACAAGCAATTGTGAATTTTGGCAGTTGTGACTTTTTAAAACTCTCCCTTATTACTTTTCTTGTTCGTAATCCATGCCTTCTTTCGTGGGAGGGGGAATCGTGTGACGTATGAAGCGATGGTTGGTAGAAGCTGAGGAAGAAGTCAGAATAGAATCAACATGGCGTGTGAGCCACGCCACGTCTCCCAGTCATCATATATATATATATATATATATATATATATATATATATATATATATATATAACTCTGAAGCACTGTGCTACAGTGCCAACAGGGGGCTTGAGAATCCAGAAGGCCGTATATTGACATGGAAGGATAACTTTTTTAGCCGCCACTCATTGAATGCTCGCTATCGTGAATCGTCTAAAGCATTCTACAGTTTAAAATTTCGCAACTTCACAAAACCGTAGCTATGTGACTCTTGGGCGTGACACTTGGGGTGTAAGTCTGATCACAACATATCTGGGAACAAAAATTTAAGCTACCCTATGCGTGCGGTGAATGAAGAAGTGTTTGCCTGACTTATGCCGAGTACCCGAATTACTGAGGCTGTTTTTACAAAGGAGCCATTGCCACTAACCGAACTTTGCGTCATAGCCCTGCTCTGCTTAAAGAGAGTGTGTAGAAGCACCGCAACAGACGCTGCTTCCATGGCTCTTGACAAGCAGGGCTTCATTCAGAACCCGAACATCAAGATTTTTCGAAAAATCCGGAAGTTTTTGTCTCCAACTATGCATACACCAGTGACAGCGATTGCGGAAGTGGTTTGTGAAGAACTAACGCACGCTTTCTCATTCAGCTAATCATGATCACGAGCAGCGTCACGTGAGTTGGACCGATGGTGTTCGGCGTCTCCTGCCCGTCACGCCTATCGCATCGTTTTACCATTCGCCTAGAGTGGTACCAGAGTCCCTTAATACCGTTCTGGTCACGAAACTTCTCCGTCACTCTATGGGAGAGCTTGATATGGTGCCAAGAGCGGCCGCTACGCGGCGCAAGCCGTCCTAGGGGGGCCATCGCCCCGCTGCGCCCGGCGGAATGCACTGGCCGCGGCGGCATCCCGAAGGCGTTGTGTGGTGGCAGCTCGCGGTTTCTGCATCAGCGAAACGCCAACTTCATGTGCCAGTGCACCGTGCTCAAGGTGGACTGCATGAAAATTTGAATGAAAAATGCCTAAGACGTGCTGTGTGACGGGTTGAGCTCCGGATACCGAAGCAACAAAGAAAAGGCGTCGCTCTTCTGTTTCCCAAGTAGCGCCGAACTCCGAGAGAAATGGAAGCGAGCTATACCGCGGTTGGAAGCTGGCGGTTTCAGCTTCGAAAGTAAAAACGTTCGGGTGTGCGAAAAGCATTTTGATGCTAGCGACGTTGTGAGAACAGACGAGCACATCGTGAACGGGGTGGTCGTGTCGCTTCAGCGAGAGAGACCGAGGCTTCGCTGAAGGTTGTACACTTTTTTTTGAGATGTAGATTACATTTCTTCACTCTAGAAAAAAAAACAAAGCCTCGCGGACAACTGTGCGCAGTTCATGCGCTGCAAGTGGTGGGCGGAAGCCACAGTGTTAAGCATAATGGCTGTGTATGTGAGCACGCCTTCCCATTTGTATATAATGTTGTATATCTTGTATACATTACACTGTAGTATTTTCGTACTATTCATATTTATCTGCATATAGTGTAAATAGTGTATATTAAAATACAGTTTATTTTAGGCAGTGAGCTAAGGCAGAGTGCAGCTGTTAATGAAACGAAATGCACATTGTACAGCAGAGTCACAGATTGTGTAACATTGCTCAGAACAGCTGCAACAGTTTCTAGTGCTTTTCTTCTCCAAAGTGCTCTCAGTGTATTTTGTGTCAATAAATGTTTTCCAACTTTCTCCCCATTACATGCACCATATGTGAATCTCTCATTCATAAGTACACACCTGACTACTAGGCGGCGTATCATTAGCACCAAATTTAAGATTTATTGCTTGCCTTAAATCATAACCGCCCTTCCCCCCCTCCCACCCAAAAAATAAAAACAAATGTGTGATGAGGTACCTCGGTAGTGGCAGAGGCGGCCAAGCGGCTAGCACTGGCATCAAAAGGAACTTCCAGATTAGGCTGCTGTACTTCCGTTCCCGGAGAAATCATGGGTTGTCGGCCGGTAAATAATAATGCCCTAAACAGTAAACACAAGGAAACGTCAAGCGGTGGGTGTCCCGTGTAAACTGCGTGGAAAGAAGTGATCAATCAAATGTTGGGCACGTTTAGAGCGGTCGCGAAAGCCCTCGGCATCGAAAGTCCCCGCGTCAAAAAAGCGATCGGCGCTCACAAACGTGTGTCCAAAACAACTGCGCATTTGGATATAAACTCAATTGAAAGGTCTGGAATAAAACTTCTGGCTCAACCATTCAGTTCATTTGAATACTTGGGTAGTAGCGCGCGAGAGGCGAGCCGGATATAAACCAATGTGATTGCTCCTGTACTACCCAGTCGTGTTTCATTTCGTTCACCTTCCTCCCCCTATTAGCGGCCCTACCGGAATATAAAGCTCACCTACCGCATAAACATAATCGCCCTTTGGCCGGGCGCAAATACAAACATGTTGTCGAGCAGATCAAGCAGTAGCTGCTCGCATCAAGAGCATGGAGCATAAGCATCGTCTTTCAACACTTGCGAGCTATAGCTCGCAAGTACCGCTTCGAGGCATCGTAAGTATGCATATAATTGGGCTATGAGACAATTATTGACACAATGCGTTATCGCGCGGTGTGAGAACACTTTTAATGCGCTGCTGTTTATAAGGTGGGCCCGCACTTTCAAGTAAACTACGCGTGCGTTCCAAAGTAAACATGATGATGTTTGATGTTTTATGGCGCAAGGGCCGATTCACGGCCAAAGAGCGCCAGTTCATCTTACTAAAAATATGGACAATGATTGTGATAAGCGGCTGTATAAGGGCCATAAAATTCCTCGCAGTAAGGCGGGTAAAAAACATACAAGTAATAAATCATGACCATGCCGTGAAAGGTGTGTGTGATGTGAACAGATGACAAAAGTTGGTGATAATAAAAGACGATGGTGGATATGTATGGCAATAGCACAAGTGCCTCACTCGTTCAAACCCTTGCGTCCAAGGGCCGTGAGGCATGTGCTTTCTTGTGTAGCCACCGCAGCAAAAACCTCTCTGGAGAGGTCATGCTACGGTATGCCCGGGTATATGACATGAAAGCTGTGAATTTCTTTTAAAAACGCTAACAATGAATTATGGCTAAAAAGTGGTTCCCTACCGACAAACATTGCAGGGTGTAAAGGTATATGTTGTCGGTAGAGTAATGGAAAATGTTGTTTTCTTAGAGTTTCTAAGTGTTTACACTGAATTAACATGTGAAGGACGGTTAAGGATTCCCCACATCTGTCACACAATGGTGGATTGCCACCAGACAAAAGGTGTGTGTGTGTCGTGTATGTGTGTCCTATCCTGAGTCTCGTTAGTATTACCTCTGTTAGACGCGATTTTGATACTGGTGGCCAATGGCCAAGGTGTGGCTTGATAACGTGTAGTTTTATTTTGTGTGTGTGTATCCCACTTGCTCTGCCAGTATACCCTGATGTTTCGTTTGAGAGACGGCTTAAGATCAAGGGCCGGGATTGATGTCGGTGTAACGGCGGTGCTTTTGTGGGCGGATGCAGCAAGCTGATCCGCCATCACGTTGCCTTGAATCTCACGGTGCCCTGGCACCCAGCACACAACAACATGTCTGTTGAGTGTGTAGAGGGTGCATAAAATGGAGTAAAGTGAAACGAGGACAGTTTTTTTTTGTTTTTTAAGACTGTGCAGAGCCGTTACCACACTGAGGGAGTCTGTATAAATTACTGCGTTTTGTATTTGTGATTGTTTGATGTGTTTAGCTGCCACAAGTATCGCGTAAGCTTCCGCTGTGAAGATACTTGTGCCTGGATGTAGAGGGCCAGCATCCGAAAAGGAAGGGCCAACAGCAGCGTAGGACACAGAAGAGTTAGACTTAGAGGCATCTGTGAAAAACTCAGGACGTGTGTATTTGTGTTGAAGTTCCAAGAAGTATGTTCGAATATGGGCAATAGGCGCATGTTTTGTAACTTCTAAAAAAGACACATCGCAATCTATAGTCTGCCACTGCCACGGTGGCGGGTATGCAACAGGAGCCATTAAACTGTGTTCGAGTGACACTCCAGTGTCCTCAGCTAGACCCTTCAGGCGAACTGAGAAGGGCTGCCTCATTGAAGGCCTGTTTTGAAAAAGAATGGAGCTCGATAAGTCATTAATAGTAGAGTATGAGGGGTGCCTCTTGTCTGCTTTCACCTTAAGGAAATATACAAAGGACATGTAGGTTCTTTGCAGATGAAGGGACCACTCATTTGACTCAACGTAAAGGCTTTCTACGGGGCTGGTGCGAAAAGCACCTGTAGAAAGGCGGATGCCCGAATGGTGCACGGGATCCAGCATCTTCAAAGCACTTTGAGTCGCTGACTGATAAACAATGGCCCCATAATCTAAGCGGGTGCGAATAAGGCTTCTATACAGGTTCATGAGGCATTTCCTGTCACTACCCCACGTAGTACGTGACAACACTTTTATAACATTCATGGCTTTTAAACATTTTGTTTTTAAATACTTTATGTGGGGTACGAAGGTCAACTTGTTGTCCAAGATTAAGCCTAAGAATTTATGCTCGGCTTTGACGGACAGTTGTTGCCCGTTCAGTTGAATGTCGGGTTCCGAGTGCATGCCTCTCTTTCGAGAGAACAATACACATGTGCTTTTTTGTGGGTTAAGTCGAAATCCGTTTTCATCTGCCCATTTGGAGACCTTATTTAAACCAAGCTGAACCTGCCGCTCACACATGGCCAAGTTGCATGACTTGAAGCCAAGCTGAACGTCGTCGACATATGTACAATAGAACATATTGCGAGGAATGGACAAGTGCAAGGAATTCATCTTGATGAGAAAAAGTGTGCAGCTAAGTACACCACCTTGTGGCACACCTGTTTCCTGAACGAAAGTTTGGGAAAGAACCGTGCCTACTCGGACACGGAATGTCCGGTTTGACAGGTAACTTTCGATTATGTGAAACATTCTTCCGCGTACGCCAAGGTGGGACAGGTCTCTTAGAATTCCGAAACGCCATGTTGTATCATAAGCCTTTTCGATATCGAGGAATACAGAGAGAAAATATTGTTTATGAACGAAAGCGTCTCTGATCTGTGCCTCGATAAGAACAAGGTGGTCTGTCGTGGATCTACTCTCTCGAAACCCGCACTGAAATGGGTCGAGCAAATTGTTTGTTTCAAGAAAGTGTACAAGTCGGCAGTTTATCATTTTTTCGAAGACTTTGCACAAGCAGCTTGTAAGTGCAATCGGCCTGTAACTCGAAGCTAAAGATGGGTCCTTGCCTTCTTTCAAAATGGGAATAACAATCCCCTCTTTCCAGGAGGTAGGAATAGTGCCAGAAGACCAAATAGCATTGTACAAACAAAGTAAGGTTTTTCGGGTTTCGTTTGGTAGGTTTTTTAACATTTCATACATCACACGGTCTGAACCTGGGGCGGAAGTACTGCAGGAGTTTAGAGATGTTTGGAGCTCAGCTAGACTGAAAGCTTGGTTATATGCCTCGTATCTAGTGGATTTGTGTTCGAGTTTCTGCTTTTCTATTCTTGTTCTGTATTTTCGGAAAGTGTCAGTATAGTGGCACGAGCTGGATACCTGTTCAAAGTGTGCACCGAGGAAGTTTGCCTGATCTTCCAAGGTATCACCCTGAGTGTTTACGAGGGGAAGTGTGTGTACTTGTTTTCCTGCTATCCTACCGACCATGTTCCAGACTTTAGCCTCCTGTGTGTATGAATTAACCCCTGATAAAAACTTCTGCCAGCTTTCTCTTCTGGCCTGCCGACGCGTTCTCCTGCCTTGAGACTTTATTTTCTTGAAGGTTTCAAGATTTTCGGCTGTCGGTGAGTTCCGAAGCAGCCTCCAAGCTCTGTTTTGCTGTTTGCGCGCGTTTCGGCATTCAGAGTTCCACCATGGCACACGTCGTTTTCCAGGTTGTCCATTTGTTTGTGGGATGCATTTTGTAGCAGCATCAATCAAAAACGCTGTGAAGTAGTTCACAGCAACATCAATGTTCGAAGTACAGATGTCATTCCAACCTAGACTAGCGATAGTATAAAACTGTTCCCAGTCGGCTCTGTTTATTAGCCACTTGGAAACACGTGGTGGGCACTCGGTTACTGTAGTTGTGCTCAAGACTACGGGGAAGTGGTCACTTCCGTACAGATTAGTGACGACATTCCACTGGAGTAGAGGGACGAGAGATGGAGATGCTATGCTTAGGTCTATGGAGGAGTAGGTGTTATTGGCGATATTATAATAGGTTGGTTCTTTTCGATTCAGGAGACACGCGCTCGACGAGAGAAGGAACTGTTCGATCAGTCGACCTCGCGCGTCATACCGAGAGTCACCCCATAGCCTACTATGCACGTTAAAGTCTCCAAGGAGAACATAAGGCTCCGGAAGTTCATCAATTAGAGAGTGTAAATCACTTTTCTGCAGCTGATAGCTAGGAGGAATGTAAATAGTGCAGATTGTGATCAGTTTATCAAAAAGAACCGCTCGAACAGCCACTGCCTCAAGGGATGTTTGGAGTTGTAAGTGTGTGCATGCAATTCCTTGATTCACTATGATGGCAACACCTCCGGATGATGTCATGGCATCATCACGGTCCTTTCGAAAAATAACGTATTTCCGAAGGAAATTTGTGTGTTTTGAATTAAGGTGTGTTTCTTGTACACACAGCACTTTTGGTGAGTGTTCGTGTAGGAGTTCTTGGATGTCGTCAAGGTTTCTGAGAAGGCCCCTGACGTTCCATTGTATAATTTGAGTGTTCATGGTGAATGTAAAATAATGCTGTGTGTACGAAAAGCGAGTGGCTGTTTAGACGGGGAGTTTGAGTTCACTTAACAGGGCCGTCACCAGGCCCTGTTATTTGCTTTTTTGTTTTCTTGGCGCGCTCCAAGGAGCCACGCCGCTCTTTCGGCACCAAGGGTGCCGACGTATCCATTGCCTCCTCGGAGCCACTGGATGCCCGCACGTGCGGGCTGTTAGTTTGGATTTTGGGCCTCGCCTGGTGAGGGGAGGCCTTGAGACCCGAAGGCTCTGGAGTCTCCGGTCTCTGTTTGGGAGTAGGCGGTGTAGCCTGGGCTACAGCCGCCTTGGGGGCAGGTGCCACAGCCGACGGCTCGCTCTGCGCAGGCCGAAGGGGTGGCGAGGGCTGGTGCGGCGTTGCCCCCTGACGCGCCGCATCAGCATATGTTGTGCCGTAAAATGGCGACACTCTTCGTCTTGCTTCTTTGAATCTGATGTTTTCTTTGACTTTAAGAGTGATTATTTCTTTTTCTTTCTTCCAGTTAGGACACGAACGCGAATACGCGGCGTGTTCTCCGTCACAATTCACGCAGTGAGGCGTAGTAACACAGTTATCAGATGGGTGGCCGTGGCTACCACATCTTGCACAAGTTTCCTGACCTCGGCAGTTCTGCGAGCCATGACCAAATCGTTGACATTTATAACATCGTCTTGGATTGGGAATGTAGGTACGGACAGAGAGTTTGATGTAGCCTGTGTCTATAGATGAAGGCAGTGTGCCAGATGCAAAAGTGAGTATTATATGTTTGGTAGGTATTTCTTTGTCGTCGCGTCTGATGACGATTCGTTTCACATCCGTGACATTTTGCTCTTTCCACCCTTCAAGCAGTTCCTGTTCAGACATTTCAAGAAGGTCTGCTTCTGAAACAACTCCGCGTGAGGTGTTCATTGATCTATGGGGTGAAACAGATACTGGGATATTACCGAATGCTTTGAGACTGCCAAGTTTTTCATGGTAGTGTTTTTCTGGTAGCTCAAGGAGAAGGTCTCCGCTAGCCATCTTTGTTACCTTGTATCCTGGGCCAAAGAGCTCAGTCAGGGATTTAGCAACGAGAAATGGAGATATGGCTCTGGCTTGTTTTGTTGGCTTTTCGCTGTGCACAACATGGAATTTGGGAAAACATTGTCTGGGTTGGCTGAAAATTGAGATGTCATCGGTGCGTCCCCTCTTAGGTGGAGGACGATCTAGTAGACGGGGAAATGCAGGTGTTCCCATAGTAGTGTACTTTTTTCGGCAGCAATGGCGACCACCCACCATGGAGTCCAACCAGGGGACGCTGAAGCACTTAATAGCATAAGGCTGCAGACGCCAGCCGTACATTGCCACTATAACCAAATATAACTACTCAAGGTTGAGTAATTACACAAGGTTAACCCTTGCCGCCAGGAAAATTCGGAAGTAAATGGAAGAGAGAAGAAGACAGGATAGATTTAAAGACGAGAAAAGACTAAGATGTAGGAAGAGAGAGATAGGAAAAGGCGACTGCCGATTTCCCCTGGGTGGGTCAGCCCAGGGGTGCCGTCTACGTGAAGCCGGGGCCAAAGGGGTGTGTTGCCTTTGCCGGGGGGCCTTAAAGGTCCAATCACCCAGAATTGGCTCAACCCCCAGGATCCCCTTTTCCCCGGACACGGCAAAGCCACGCACGGCTAGGCGTGGGAGGGAGCCGAAACTCCCCCGTTAGCTCGGGTCCGTGGTGTCGCTACACACCAAACGCCTACTTCCGCAGGCGCCCCTGCGGGGGTTCCAAAGTAAACAGCTCTCATTCGTCGTCGACACTGGATCCCGTTTCAACTTATTTATCTGGCGGCATCGATGCGTTCAGAGACGTTTAAAAAAAGGTAACAGGAAGAACAGCACGCACATAATCGCGTCGAAACGTCGGCCGCAGTGCGCATACAAGCCCAGCAGTGGCGGCGGCTTGTGGCCCCCATACGACGGGTGGCACCTCTAGCGACAGATTTTGTCCCTATATCAACCTTCGGGCGGAGTTTCGTGACCAGAAAAGCATTGAAGGACTCTGGTGGTACTTTCATCACAACCTCAGCAAGAGGCCTTCAAGCATCTACCCATGACTCCGATACTATTCACATCCAGCCATCACTTGCTGTGCCTTGGTGACCACCACAAGAAAACTCATTGGGAAGGCCACAGTTTTGAAAAACGGATGCTTGACGCACTATCGAATGGTGCCACCTCTGCTTCAACTATATAGGCCTATTAAATCGGCACCGTAAAACTTCGTTTTCCTACTCAAGTGCTGCCAGGTCAGACGAGGCAGCGTCACCGAAAGCTAGAGAACATGTAGCCCAAATGTATCCGAAGACAAAAAAGAGCAAGAACTTTATAGTAGAGTATAGCTGTTTGCATTGACAGCTTTATTTAGACTTACATTTTGACTTTTCACTATTTCAATTCAATCTTTTTTGTACACTCTGTCGTTAGTGTTTTTGTAATGCGTTCAAAAACCACGACGCGATCATGGGAGGCGTCTTGGCAGAGGACTTCAGAAATACTGACCAAGTGCGGTTCTGTAACTATATTAAGTACAAGGGCCTCGTCATCAGCATTCGATAACGTGAAAACATCAATATTCAGGCGCTTCATAAGCAAGTAAACACACTTTACTCTGTAATGCGGGTGGCAAACCGGTGACATAAAAGTTTATGCAAAAGAAGATGACAAAACAAAATTTTACAAGCCGTGTCTTGCCAGTCTATGATTATTGGTAAGTTGCCTTCCAAAAAAAGGTGTTCTATAGCACCAGCTTTCACCAACTTCGTGTTATTTTTGCACACAAAGCAAAACGTGAGACAGTTTATTTTTTGACAAGGTTTATTATCACATACTTCAGCCTTTGCCGCTGTATCTGTCAAGATTCACTTGGTAAGTCGAATTCAGTTTATCTCTAGCATAAACTAAAAATAGCAACTTACTGACAGGAGTCTCTTCACACAGGCCGGCGAGGGGAGGGAGGAAGGTGAACCTGCTTGAAGTGAACATTTTCGTTGAGGCTCATGGCAAAAAAGTGTCGGGGAGCGGGGCGGAACCGGTGTTTCACTCTTGGCTATGTCACCGCTTGCTGTTGTCTAATATACGTTAAGTAAATGACCAATGTGCCAATCAATGCAATAATAATATTGTGGCAGTGAAGAATCACACTAGTGTACATGATAGATAGGGATTATAGTCGAGGTTTCGTGTCCCAAAAACATTAACATGATTAAGACAGACGCCGTGCTGGAGGAATGAGGATATCACAGCCGCCTGGTGTTCTTTAAAAGCACGCTGCCATCTGCAGCGTATCGCCTTCTCTCGCGGCCTTCAATAAGTTGTCGAACCTCAAAACAACTATGCAATAATGGTGAGATAAACTTTATAGATAAAATCGTCTCACTAAACTTGTCACAAGTAACACAGATATGTCACGCAAATCACGTGTGGTTCAAAAAGGCATTGAAGTCTAATATTAGGCGAAATTGTTAACTGGCTATTTAAGACTACGGTCAGGTGCATACCTTATCATTACTTGCAGGGTATGTGCTCAAACTTGTGTAGGTTACAAACCATACACAATACTGCTAGACACGTTGCGCCGGCAATGTGATAAAAAAATCAAAGCCATATCCACAAAGTAAACAATGTTAGAGGAGCTTGCTCGGAGGCGCACCAGACGTTTCTTGACGCGACTATTTATGTAGAAAACCTTGGTAATAATCCGGTGCATGATTTGTACAGCACGTCGAAGGTAGCATTGTCGGGCTCGTTGCTCGGCTGGCGCAGCTCATTGTTAGCCACGTCGATCGGCACGCTAACCTCCTGCTCCTATATGCCATACTGGCCACTGCCTTGAGTCAAATGCTTAACGATCATAGGTGGCAGACGTGGAGATATGAGGCGTTCTTATTTGGGGTTGAGAGCGGGACAGTGATGGGGCTTGGGAGCATATTCGTGCCTGTGCATACTACTCATCGTAGCAAATTGTTACGTGCTGCTGTGCCAACGAAGCGACGAGAGCAGAGTAGAGAAAGTCGCGAGGAGGCGAACACGCCGGCCATAAAGAACCAACGCCTTGTGGTATGCATTCATATGCGCGCTGGGGGTACCACTGGTGCCTGGAAGGCGCTAGCACAAGAAGCTTGCTAATCAAGCTGGTAAAACATGATTAATCGACCGCTACGAAATTGACCGAATTGCAGAAGCTTCCTATGAAGAAGAGTTTGCTTGTACCAATACAAATACACATCCATATAATTGACGTCTCCTCTGGAACTGTAGCCGGACAACACTTTTTTCTCATGCCTGTTCAGCAAAGTACGGCCTCGGGAGTGGCGGAAAGGCGTTCCGTAGTTGCTCGGACGGAGATGGATGTGGACTTCTAGAGCTCGTGGCACGGTCTTCTTTTCTGCTAAGCGACGAATTTCGTAGATTTCTTGTGAACTTTAATGTTTTCGGCCTCTTGAAGGCCAAATGTGAAAGTGTCTTCAGAGATTTGGGTCCACTCGATGAGAGTCCCCTCTTGAGTGTCATTCACGATCAAGTGCTTAGGCCATGGTATGGCGGTCAGTGAGCCGGCGCCGACTATATTACTAGTGACACGAATTTGTCTCTGGCTCACCGTGACAAAGCGAGTTTTCAAGGACCCCCAATCAGGTTTTCTCCCATTACAAGTCGTTTTTTATTCACCAGCCCTACTTAAGTCACCGTTCACGCTCTCCATTTCCTGGAAAGTAGTCGTGCAGGAATCCACGTAATTTGCTGATCTTCCTGGAAGAAGGCAGCACACGGCGGGGACACTTAAAGCAGCAACCACTCGGGGTAAGGCCAGTCACCGACCATAGGAAAACAAAAAGCCGCTAACACTGCCACATCGGAACGACCTGAAGCTGGGTACCTTTAAGGGCGAAAAAATTATGAGTGACGGCATCAGTATATTTGTTGACAGGCAGCTTGTTACAACCGTTATCAATACAGGTCTCGGGTTGTGCATGATAAGTAAAGTCTTCGCTGCCTGTCTTAGCTAAATGAGCATTCTTTGGGAAGGAACACTTATAGAATCTGCAGGTGGTGAATTACTGCTGACAACCACAAGCTGCACAACAAGAATCAGTGTAGAAGATTCCTCTGTCGTCGCGACTTTCATGGTTCTCTCAAAGTGGATCCAAGAGTGAATTATATAAATGGTGTTTGTCAGGGAGTATGGAGTTTTAATCACCATGCCAGACCTTGTGGTATTGTTTCGCTGGAATTCAAGTTTGTCTAATACTTTATCGCCGCTACACTTGAATTTTCGTCTTCGGGGCTGTGCCTTCATCTACCCGTGTACCCTTGTTTTGGTGACATGTAACGTACCATGTGTGAAGAAGAAACAGCGTCGTTGGCAAGCAACATCGCCACCGCTTGGGTACTGGGTGCTGGGCTTCGCTCGCTCGGCTCGTGCTGATCATCGCCGGCATCTGCTTGACCGTTGCTCTTGCACGATCGTGTTTCTTCGTAGGACCACCGTCGCAACAGTCGTCAATAAACCCCCTTTCAATTGGTGGAAGGTGCTGACATTCCCCGTCGCCTGAACCTGGGTGCTGCCATTCGCCGTGACCTCAACCTGGAGCTGCGCAACCGAACGCTACCTCCCATCATGGCTACCAACAACGCGCAACCTGGCTCTTCCACTCCATCCCCCAGCAACCCCGGCGTTCTTCGTTTGCGAGAGCCCAAGGTCTTTAGCGGAGTTGATGAGACCGACGTGGAAGACTGGTTCGCTAACTATGAACTGGTGAGCGCTAACAACAAGTGGGATGACGCGGACAAATTGACTTACGTCATCTTTTACCTCACTGACGTGGCCGAAATGTGGTATAATAACCACAAAAACGACATCACGACGTGGTCCATCTTTAAAACCTTGTTCGCTGACGTTTTTGGCCGACCCGCAGTCCGCAAGTCCAGAGCCGAACAACACTTGCGGACTCGCGCACAAAAGCCAACGGAATCTTTCACAAGCTACATCGAAGACATTATTGGTCTTTGCAACCGTGTGAACACCACCATGCCCGAGTCGGAGAAGATTCAACACATCCTCAAAGGGATAAATGACGGTGCATATCAGCTGCTCCTGGCTCGTAATCCTGCGACCGTTGCGGAACTTGTCACTTTATGTCAAAGTTTCGACGAGTTGAGCAAGCAGCGCGCCCTGACTCGCCCATTTTCCTCACACGCCGACTCGCTCTCCAGTCTCACTTCTGTTCCCGACCACTCACCAACCCTGCAAGAGATTAAAGTCTTTGTGCGTGAAGAAGTAGCTCGGCAACTGTCGTTGATTCCCTTCACGCAGCAGCCGCCGTCCTCTCCTCTGCCCTCACCACTCCGCGACGTTATTGCCGAAGAGGTAGCTCAGGCTGTTCCCGTCGCTGCCCACCAGCAGCCTGTGGCCATACCTGTTGCCCATGCGCCGGCTATGCAGCCCGTGGCCGCGCCCCTTACGTATGCCCAGGTGGTACGTAGCAGACCCCGACAGCAGCATTTGCCACCCATGTCTTCAGTCGCTCCCCACTCCACCCCATTTTCGACACCTTGGGCCGCACAACGAGTCAGCAATTCCTGGCGCACTCCTGACAATCGACCGATCTGCTACGCCTGCGGTACTCCAGGACACGCGGCACGATATTGTCGCCGTCGCTTCCAACCACTCCGCGACGCTACTCGGCCGTTACCGTATGACCCACAGCCCATGCACATACCTGCTCCCTATCCCTCACCGCAGTATGGATGCACTAACTTTCCTGAGTCTCGGTCACACCAGCCTCAAACTCACTCTCCCCGCTCCCCATCTCCTCGCAGGCGATCACTGTCCCCAATGCGCCCTAGACCCGCTTCCTCCAACCGGGAAAACTGAACGCCGCAGTTCTAGAGGCAAGAACTGCGCCGTCGTCGAAATGCTCAAGTCCTCGCACTTCACCAGCTAACGTCGTCGCTATATCTGTCGATGGTGTTTCTACCTTTGCCCTCGTCGACACAGGTGCTGCCGTTTCTGTTATAGCCGCCCAGCTCTGCCGCTCCCTACGCAAAGTGACCACGCCGCTCTCTTGACTATCACTTCGTACAGCTAGCGCACAACAAGTTCGACCTCTTGGCACCTGTACGGCCCGCATATTCATCCAAGGCTCTATGTACGTTGTCGAGTTCATCGTCCTTTCGGTGTGCTCGCATGACGTTATCCTAGGGTGGGACTTTCTCTCAAATCATCATGCCATCATCGACTGCGCACGCGCTGAAGTTCAATTTTCGCACCTGTGTGACGAACCTTTGCACGAAACCCTTGAGCGGTCGCCAAAACTTGTCGTGCGTGAGGACACTGAAATTCCGCCAGCCTCTCTTGCCGTTGTCCCGGTTTGCTGCGATGACTATAACGATGCTACAGTAATGTTTACACCTTCCGACATTTTCATGAGCCGCAGAGCAGTTTCCTTGCCTTTCGCTACACTCGACGTCACTGCGGGCCGAAGCAATATTTTCGTCCACAACCCCCTTTCTGCACCGCTTACGCTACTTGCCGGCGAATGTCTCGGTCGAGTGGAGTACCTCGATTCCTGTTTATTCCTTAACATGCCAGACGAATCGTGCAGTAGCGCCTCGACCGAACTTCATGCCGTTTTCCCATTGGAGTGCTCATCGAGTGACACCTTCTCGAGTTCCATCGCCGACACCTTAAGTGCCCATGAACGCGCCGAGCTTCTTAATCTCCTCCAGCACTTCGCGAATTCATTCGACGTTTCTCAGCCGCAATTGGGTCGGACTTCCGCAGTGCACCACTACATTGACACCGGTTCGCACCAGCCATTGCGTCAAAGACCGTACCGTGTCTCTGCTGCAGAACGTCACGTCATCAACGACGAGGTCGAAGAGATGCTACGTAGTCGCGTTATTCGACCATCGCACATTCCTTGGGCATCTCCTGTCGTTCTAGTTTGAAAAAAAGATGGATCGATTTGATTTTGCGTCGACTACCGGCGATTAAACAAGGTGACGCGGAAAGACGTCTATCCATTACCGCGCATAGACGACGCCCTTGACAGCCTACAAGGAGCCGAATTCTTCTCCTCCTTAGACTTACGATCTGGATACTGGCAGGTTCCTATGGCAGAAGCTGATCGCCAGAAAACTGCGTTCATTACACCAGATGGCCTGTACGAATTTAACGTAATGCCATTTGGTCTTTGTAATGCTCCTGCCACGTTTGAACGGCTCATGGACAACACACTGCGTGGACTGAAGTGGTCTGTGTGTCTATGCTACCTCGACGACATTGTCGTTTTCTCTCCCGATTTTCCTACGCATCTGCTTCGGCTCCAACTGGTTCTGACGTGTTTAACCAACGCTGGGCTCCAACTGAACCTTAAAAAGTGCCGCTTCGCCGCGCGAGAGCTGTCCATCTTAGGGCACATCGTCTCCAAGCATGGTGTTCGACCCGACCCTGCAAAACTGCGAGCAGTCGCTGAGTTCCCGAAACCTACAACACTGAAAGAATTACGCAGTTTTGTCGGACTATGTTCGTACTTCAGGCGCTTCGTGCGAAATTTTGCATCGATCATGTCACCATTGACCAACCTCCTACGCGGTGATGCAGACCTTTCATCATGGTCTCCTGACTGCGACATCGCGTTTGCCACGCTCCGTAGTCTGCTAACATCTCCTCCAATTCTTCGGCATTTCGACCCAACAGCTGCAACGGAAGTTCACACAGACGCTAGTGGGGTTGGTCTAGGCGCCGTTCTCGCCCAACGCAAGCCGGGCTACTCCGAATACGTCGTCGCTTATGCGAGTCGCACACTTACTAAAGCTGAGGCCAATTACAGCGTCACTGAAAAAGAGTGCTTGGCGCTAGTGTGGGCGCTTCGCAAGTTCCGCCCTTATTTGTACGGTCGCCCATTCGACCTAGTAACGGACCACCATGCACTTTGTTGGCTCGCCACATTGAAAGACACTTCTGGCCGCCTAGCTCGGTGGGCACTGCAAATCCAGGAGTACGACATTCGTGTCATCTATCGCAGCGGACGCAAGCATTCTGACGCCGACGCCCTGTCGCGTTCGCCTTTACCTCCCGACTCGGCCTGCGGAACCACTGGTAACTCCATCGCATCTCTCGACCTCGACTCCTTTACCAGTGAACAACACAAGGACCCGTGGATCGCTTCTCTTTTTAACTGTCTTTCTGGATCGTCAACCACTGCAGTACCACGATCTCTCCGACGTCAAGCTGCTCATTTCGCCATTCGTGATCGGCTGCTACACCGACGCAACTACGCCCCCGAAGGTCGTAAGTGGCTCTTGGTTGTCCCGCGCAGCTTGCGATCACAAATCTGCGCCTCCTTTCACGACGATCCCCAATGTGGTCATGCCGGAGTTTTCAAAACTTACGAACGCATTCGCCATCGCTTCTACTGGCGCGGAATGTATAATTTCGTTCGAAAATTCGTTATGGGCTGTCCTGACTGTCAACGTCGCAAATCACCGCCTTTCCACTCGTCCGGTGCGCTTCAACCGCTTCCGTGCCCTGCCAAACCTTTCGATCGGATCGGAATTGATCTCTATGGCCCTCTACCGACAACATCAGATGAAAATCGGTGGATTATAGTCGCTGTGGACCATTTAACACGCTACGCTGAGACCGCCGCCCTTCCATGTGCCACTGCGCGGGACGTAGCATCCTTCATCCTTCATCGCTTCATATTACGACATGGTGCACCTCGAGAACTACTAAGCGATCGAGGTCGAGCCTTCCTATCAGAAGTCGTCACGTCTCTGCTTTCTGAATGCCATGTTGTTCATCGCAAGACCATGGCATACCACCCGCAGACTAACGGGCTCACGGAGAGATTTACCCGCACACTTGGCGATATGCTCGCCATGTATGTGACATCCGATCATACTAACTGGGATCGCATTCTTCCATTCATTACGTTCGCATATGACACCGCGGCACAGTCTACCACTGGATTTTCACCTTTCTTTCTTCTTTATGGACGCGAACCATCCCACACCATCGATACTCTCCTTCCATACCGTCCTGACGCATCCGAATGCCCATCTGTGTCCGAAGCTGCCCGAAATGCGGAAGAGTGCCGTGAACTCGCACGCACCTTTACGTCTCGAGAACAACAGCGCCAGAAAGAAAACAACGCCGACTCTTCACAAAGCCCCAGCTATTCCCCGGGATCACTTGTATGGCTGGCTGTTCCTTACCAAGCCCCCGGCATTTCCTCAAAACTCGTTCCAAAGTACGAGGGCCCATACCGCGTTTTGGAGCAAACCTCGCCGGTGAATTTTCTCATCGAGCCACTTTCCCCATCTGACGACATGCGCCGGCGTGGACGTGACATCGTCCACGTCGCCCGCCTTAAGCCATATTATAGCCCTCTGCCTCCAGACTCTTAGGTCGCCAGGATGGCTCTTTTTCGGCGGGGGCAAATTGTGAAGAAGAAACAGCGTCGTTTGCAAGCAACATCGCCACCGCTTGGGTACTGGGTGCTGGGCTTCGCTCGCTCGGCTCGTGCTGATCATCGCCGGCATCTGCTTGACCGTTGCTCTTGCACGATCGTGTTTCTTCGTAGGACCACCGTCGCAACAGTCGTCAATAAACCCCCTTTCACATGGAATGGTGATGGAGTTGCAAAGAGAAAATTTTGGTAGGGATGAGAGCTTATCTAGTTGGTGAGATCATTTTATCATATGCCGTAGTAGCGCAACTTCGACGGAGATACAGGGTACAAAAACACGTGGCTCGCTACACTCAACTTTTATTTCATAAGCAGCACTTCATTTATAACCCGAATTCCTAGTAACACAAAAAAGAACTACGAACATAAATTTATTGCAAAAAATCTTTTTGCACACTCAAGTGATAGTACATGGCAGATAAGTTAAGACACATTAGTTGATATAATAAAAGACAGCGCTGGGTATCATTAAGAACATAAGCATGGATTATTTTAAGTTAGTGTATGCATGTGTCATATAGGTCTTTCGTGTTGTTTCAAATTATGTTTCAGGCACGTCTATATTCCCGCCAAATTGCTTTGTTTGATGATACCCCCCCCTCAGCGCTGCTATTTCTTGTTTCATTCAAATGTGACTAAGCGTACCTGTCGTATAGTATCACTTTATGTTCGCGTTTACTTTAATCGCCTTTCCTTCATTTTGTCGAAAATTCTGTTTCAGTCACGTGTAAATCTGCACCAATGTTCTTAATAATAACCGCCGTGGTCTTTTGTTATATCACGAAAGGTGTCTTAGCTTATCTGCCGTGTTCTATCACTTGAGTGCGCAAAAAGGTTTTTTGGGAATGATTTTATCTTCGTAGTAGGACCGACTGACCGACCGACCGACCAACCGACCGACCGGCCGACCGACCAAGACCTGATCACGCTTCTCGTTGTTGATGTAGTCGGATAATGCAAAGCATTGACCAAGTCCTCAGTCATCATCATCATCAGCCTGACTACGTCCACTGCAGGACAAAGGCCTCTCCCGTGTTCCGCCAGTTAACCCGGTCCTGTGCTTGCTGCTGCCAATTTATACCCGCAAACTTCTTAATCTCATCTGCCCACCTAACCTTCTGTCTCCCCCTAACCCGCTTCCCTTCTCTGGGAATCCAGTCAGTTACCCTTAATGACCAGCGGTTATCCTGTCTACGCGCTACATGCCCTGCCCATGTCCATTTCTTCATCTTGATTTCAGCTATGATATCCTTTACCCCCGTTTGTTCCCTAATCCACTCTTCTCTCTTCTTGTCTCTTAAGGTTACACCTACCATTTTTCTTTCCATTGCTCGCTGCGTCGTCCTCAATTTAAGCTGAACCCTCTTTGTAAGTCTCTAGGTTTCTACCTCCCACATGCTTACGTCAAATAACTCACGGCCCTCATTCCCCAGCAGCTGCGAAGCAACTGACCACGGCGGCGGTCAGATCTGCAACGCAGCAGAGGGTGCTAAGAATCTCTGGATCCGGACAGACCACCATTGGAACCTGAACTTGGCAACGTTTAACGCTAGAACCTTATCTAGTGAGGGAAGTCTAGCTGTACTATTCGAGGAGCTAGAGGGTGTTAAATGGGATATAATAGGGCTCAGTGAGGATAGGAGGACAGATGAGGCCTATACGGTGCTACAGAATGGGCACGTCCTTTCCTACAGGGGCTTGGCAGACAGAAGAGAACTGGGAGTGGGGTTCCTAATTCACAGAAACATAGCTGGAAACATATAGGAATACTATAGCATTAATGAAAGGGTGGCAGGTATTGTAATTAAACTGAATAAAAGATACAAAATGAAGGTAGTACAGGCTTACGCGCCTACATCCAGCCATGATGACGCTTCAGTTGGAAGCTTCTATGAAGACGTGGAATCGGCAATGAGTAAGGTAAAAACACAGTATACTATAGTGATGGGCGACTTTAATGCAAAGGTAGGGAAAAAGCAGGCTGGAGACCAGGCAGTAGGAGATTATGGCATCGGTACTAGAAAGGCCAGAGGAGATCTACTAGTAGAATTCGCAGAACGCAATAATTTACGGATTTTGAATTCCTTCTACCGAAAACGAGAAAACCGCAAGTGGACATGGAGGAGCCCTAATGGCGAAAATAAGAACGAAATAGACTTTATAATGAGTGCACACCCTGGAATCGTTAAGGATGTGGAAGTGATTGGCAAGGTACGATGCAGTGACCATAGAATGGTACGGTCTCGAATTCGCCTAGACTTGAAGAAGGAACGACAGAAACTGATACGCAAGAAGCCAATCAATCAGCTAGCACTGAGAGGGAAAGTACAGGAATTCAGAGTGTCGCTGCAGAACAGGTACTCGGCTCTTAGTGAGGAAATCAACCTTAGCGTAGATACAATGAATGATAATCTGACGAGTAACATTACGGAGTGTGCAGTGGAAGTTGGAGGCCGGGTAGTTAAACAGGACACTGGCAAGCTTTCCCAAGAAACGAAGAACCTAATTAAGAAGCGTAAAATCATGAAAGTGTCAAGTACAACAGACAAAATAGAACTGGCAGAGCTTTCGAAGTTGATTAATAGACGTAAGGTATGCGATGTAAGAAGGTATAACATGGAGAGAATTGAACACGCTCTGAAAAACGGAGGAAGTGTCAAAGCATTGAAGAGGAAACTTGGGATAGGCAAAAGTCGGATGTATGCACTAAGGGACAAAGAAGGCAAAATAACTACCAATATGGATAGGATAGTTAAACCAGCGGAGGAGTTTACAGAGATCTGTACAGTAGCCGAGACAACCACGACCTTAATACTATAAGAACTAGCAGTAACCCAGATTACACCCCACCAGTAATGATAGAAGTCAGAAAAGCTTTGGAGAGCATGCAAAGAGGCAAAGCTGCTGGTGAGGATAAGGTAACATCAGATCTGCTGAAAGATGGAGGACAGATTGTGTTAGAAAAACTAGCCACCCTGTTTACGAGGTGTCTCCTGACGGGAAGAGTACCAGAGTCTTGGAAGAACGCTAACATCATCTTAATACATAAGAAAGGAGATGACAAGGACTTGAAGAATTACAGGCCGATCAGCTTGCTCTCTGTAGTATACAAGCTATTTACAAAGGTAATTGCTAACAGAGTAAAGAAAACATTAGAATTCAATCAACCAAAGGAACAAGCAGGATTTCGAACAGGCTACTCAACAATTGACCACATTCATACTATCAATCAGGTAATAGAGAAATGCTCAGAGTATAACCAACCCTTATACATAGCCTTCATAGATTACGAGAAGGCGTTTGATTCAGTAGAAATATCAGCCGTCAAGCAAACACTGCGGATTCAGGGCGCAGATGAAGTATATATAAACATTCAGAAGAAATCTACAGGGGATCAACTGCTACCATAGTGCTTCATAAAGAAAGCAACAGAATACCAATCAAGAAGGGTGTAAGGCAGAAGGACACAATTTCCCCAATGCTATTTACCGCGTGCTTACAGGAGGTTTTCAGAAGCCTAGAATGGGAGCAGTTAGGAATAAGAGTCAATGGAGAATACCTTAGTAACCTGCGCTTCGCCGATGACATTGCTTTGCTGAGTAACTCGGGGGACGAATTGCAACTCACGATTACGGAGTTAGACAAGGAGAGCAGAAAGGTGGGTCTTAAAATTATCTGCAGAAAACGAAAGTAATGTACAACAACCTCGGCAAGGAGCAGCGCTTCGAGATAGGTAATAGAGCACTTGAAGTTGTAAAAGACTATGTGTACTTAGGGCAGGTAATAACCGCAGAGCCGAACCACGAGATTGAAGTAACTAGAAGAATAAGAATGGGGTGGAGCACATTCGGCAAGCACTCTCAAATTGTGACAGGTAGATTGCCACTATCCCTCAAGAGGAAGGTATATAACAGCTGTATCTTGCCGGTACTTAGCTACGGAGCAGAAGTCCTCAGTATGTTAGGTTCAAAAACTGTTTATTTATCAAGCTAACGCGTGTTGACGTATGTTTCTTCCAGGACAAACGTATCAAAAAATAACACAGCGATCAGGTGACTTGTCTTCTCGTATTTCTTCAGAGGAGGACTTGCCCGCCACTTGCCCGTGTGCTCAGATTTGGGTGCATGGTAAAAAACCCCAGGTGGTCGAAATTTCCATAGCCCTTCACTACGGCATCTCTCATAATCATATAGTGGTTTTGGGACGTTAAACACCACAAATCAATCACGCCCGCCACTTGTAGCACCACATTTGTGGTTGAAGGTCTCGTCATCTGGAAATACCTCGTTGTTTGAGAGCACAATGGCGGGTGTCCTGGAAATGGTCTGGCCGGCAGTGTACTTGACAGCCACCGAGTCTACATTACGTCCAAAATTTTGTGAGAGTATCAAAAGCTGATGACTCACAGTTTGGCTCGTTCCATATCAGGATGCTATGGCCCGCGGTGTCCTGTAGTGGAAAGCTAGTGTAGGGGTTAAAGTTACGAATAGTACCACGGTTAATGTAAAATGAAAGAACAGGATCAAAAAAAGTTTTTGCTTGCACTAGGAGGAACAGATTTTCATGCAATTATTCTTGGGGACCGCCTTCTCGACCAGGCTGTACAAGTTGTTTACAAAGGCTGGCACTTGCTCGTGGATGCCGTGAAACTAAAAGTTTAAACTTTTCATCATGTCATCAAACGACGCGGGCACATCCATGTAAAAGGTAGCAAGGTCGCCATGTAGGGCGTCAAAGAACAATTAAAGCCACTATATTTTGAAAGTATCGGCGCTCTTCTCTGCGCGCGCGTTATCCTCCTCGATTCTCCTCAGATTTTTACCCTCTTCTGGCATGCGCGGCCATGAGCCCTCCACTCTCTCGCTGTAGGCCCATTAGAATAAAGGCGCGTGTTTGTAATAAGCTCCGTGACGCCTTACATGAGGTTCTGTCATTTGAAAACCCGCCTGTACGAAAGTAAAGTTCAGGTATAACACAGTGGCTGATATATATTTCATTTACTTTGATTTATGCAAGCGTAAGCTTGAAAAAATCTGTACCAACTAGCGGCTGAGCGGTTTACCCCGTTTACGCTTCTGATAATTGTAGCGTAGAGGTGAGATAAATGCTCTAATATAAGCGCCCAAAGTTACCCTGAATGTTTAATCATTTATTGTGGTCGCAAGGCTCGCAAAGCTGCATCTGGGTCTGACATAGACATAACAGGCACCCAGTCAGTTGTACTGATAGCCTCAACAAAGGGATCGGAACTAAATACACATGTAGAATAGCTAATATTGCGTGTGTGGGTTATGTTTTCGATTGTGAAAAAGATAGGTAAATGATCGGTGATATCGGTGTCAACAACCCCCGCGCAGAGTGGTGACGCCAAGTTGGTTAACACGTGATCAATGAGTGTACCAGTACCCTGGGATGCTACACTATTTGGACACTCAACAAGGGATTCAAAGCAAAATTCAGTGAAACAATCAATGTCATTTACACATGAAGTACTGTCCATGTCAAGCAAGTCAATATTCACATCACCTTCAAATACTACGTTCTTATTTTCAAAAGATAGCTTAGATAAAACTTCATAGAGACAGCGCAAAAAATCACAAGGGGACGACGATGGTGAGCGATAAATGCAAACCAGAATTAGGTTCTTTTCATTATTAAGGAATGAGTGGTCAACCTCCACCCACACTGACTCGCAACGATTCACATTTAATTCAAGGTCATATCTGCGCGTGTAAGCGACATCTTGGGAAAGAAAAATTGTGGCACCCCCATGAATATCATTTTGGCGATGGTACTATTCAGCTTGATAAGATGCGAAACTGGTCATGCGGCTTGCGCTTCGTATCTACTTCCCACCTTTATTCACCTCGAGTTTATGGTATACACTAGACCACTGTATTCATGACACTGCGTCTCAACGTTCGTTAAGCCTTTCAAAAACCAAGGAGGTTACGCCCAGCGAGTATAACGTAACAACTCTATCTTGTCAGACAGTGCTCAATGTACATGCCAATGGCTGTTAATGGGGAATGAGAGACAGGAGAATTCGGCTATTAGTTAATGGGCAAGCTGCGAATTTTCTATTGTTCAACAACGCACAGGAGAAATCTCCCTCCAGCAACACCTTGCAGGTCAAAACGTAAGACTGGTTACGTACTAACACTACGACTATTACGAGAGACGGAACAGGTGCCGCTTTAAAGAGTTTCGCCCCTAAAAGACCTTTACTTGCTCGCGGTCCAGGAGACGAAAGTTAGTACTGCGAACGCAAGTGATAGGTTGGTATCGGAATTTTTATTGTGGTACAATGCGTGTGTGGGCCATGCGGTGGGAGCTTCAGCCGGATATATTAATAAATGCGAAGCATTTTTCAGCGAACTTCGGTGACTTTGAGAGTATCTATCTATCTATCTATGTAGTCGCCTATGAGTTTTAGCTCTTGTGGCCGTTTCGATTATGGTATCGATACCAAACTTTGTGTGGCATAACTTGACTTTATGAAAAACGTATTTCACTAGTCATAACATGACAATCATGATATGCATGTCATGAATGTCATGATTACCCTGCATGGTCCTGCAACTCTTGCGGTAGTTTCGTTCACAAGGCATGTTGCAAACCCGGTATGGTATGGCATGATTGCCGGCCGAACACAAGCGACCGACCCTAACATGAAAATCATGATGCATATCACGTAACAACGTCACTACATGCCACACTGATGATGTGCTCTCGGCCGTTTCACTAGCTTCACTTATACCAAGTTTGGTATTACGGTACGTGATTGGATGGCGAAGGTATGTGACTGGTGCAAACATGATAATCATAAGATGCGTGTCATGTAACAACATGACTATATGCCACACTCATGATACGCTGGCGGCCATTTCACTATTTTACTTATACCAATTTTCGTATTTAAGAAGGCAAACGGATAACGAAGGCATGATACTGGTGCAAACATGATAAACATGAGAGGCGTGTCATGCAACAACATCACTACATGCAACGCTGATGATGCAGTCGCGGCTGTTTCGCTAGCTTCAGATGTACCAAACTCGGTATTAGGCAATGCAAACGGACGACGTAGGTAAATGGCAAATCCAAACATGATAATAACGACATGCCTGTCATGTAACAACATGACTACAAGCCAAGCTGTTGATGTGCTCGCGGCCGTTTCACCACCTTCAAATATGCCAAATTTGTATTAGGTGACGTCAATGAATAACAAAGGTATGTGTCTGGCAAAAACATAGTAATCATGAAATGTGTGCCATGTGAGAACATGACTACGTGCCACAGTTAAGGCGCCAATGCATTTCGGCATGACGCTGTGCGCGTGCTTGCCTGTGTTCATTTTGTCGCGTCACGCCAGCGTTGCCACGCCAGGCGCCGGTCCTGCCATATACTCGCAGGCGTGCGCCACGCTGCGTTCCTTTAACGCATGCGCGTTTCAGCGCCTCTGGCGTCTCTCCGTCATGAAAAGAGGGAGACGCAGTGTTGTCTGGGTAACGCGTCATGGCGAAATTCAGCATGCCGCATTTCGCGCCGATTGACATCGGCCGGGCCGAAGGACGCTGGCCGTACCAGTCGCACCTGGCGTCAGACAATGAGTGCTCGCGTTTTGTTAACGTAGCGTCGCTGTGCCCAGCGTCCACGTGCATCAATGCTACATAGGGGTATATTGGGCGCTTTATGATGCGCTTGCGGTTGTTTTGTAAACTCCACATATACTAAATTGGGTGTTACATGACGTCAATGGATGAGGGAATATATGACTGGTGCAAACACGATAATCCTGACACGTGTGTCATATATTAGCATGACAACATACCACGCTCATAGCATGCTCGCGGCCGTTTCACTAGCTCCACATATATAAATTTGGTATCACGAGACGTGAATAGATGACGAATGTAAACGACACGTCTAAACATGATATTCATGACACGCAAGTCATGTACGGCATCATTTACTTCCACCTCTTAATGTTGTGGTGATTTAAAGTGACATATGAACATTCGTGCTTCGCATATCAACTAAACCTACTGTACATGGAATCTGCCAAATATTTTAGTCAAAAGCTCTTTTTGTATTGTAGTAGAAGGTGTCACAAGTTGCTTACATGGGCGTTTTGTTTTATGTGACTTTTCTTACGGGAACACTATATTTAGAGTTATCTGTCTATACGCACATACAAACTTGAGATATATATGTTTGCTTTTCCGTGAAGCATAAACCTACTTGAAATGTCAGAGATGTGTGGTTCTGTTGGGTGATTTTAAAAAGGTTCTGGCCCAAAATAATTGTACGTATACTGCTAAAGTAAGTGATGAAAGCATTGATTTATTTATAGATAGCCTTAATAGGTACTTTTTCTATGACGTGGCTCTGTTTGCGAAACGTGGTAGTCGCCAACACTTCCCGCATTTTCGAGGCTCTAGTCATGCATGACTAGATCGAGTATATGTTTGTTCTGAGATGGTATCTTTGTGTCAGAACTATGACGTTTATACTGTTTTCTTCAGTCATCATCGCTTAGTCACCTTTGAGATCGGTCGTAAGAGCAAATAAAAGTTGTATAGGAAACATGGAAACTGAATACTGAGATAGTTACGCATGAAGGGTTTGTCAATAAGGCAAAGAAGGAAAGTCGAGATTTTTTTCAAAAACACAGAAAAGAATGCGACGAAAAGAAGGGAATTATTTAAGCAAAGGATAAAATTGATGACAATAGAGTGTGGTTGCCACATGCTGTATCAAGCGCGAAAACAGGAACGCCCGCTCTGAGCGGACTAAATAATTCGATGAAAATTGAAGCAGAAAATACTGGGCTTGTATACACATTCACTGCAGGTTGTGAAAAACAAAATTGAATATCGTGAAAACAATATATATAAAGGCGCTAATTACACGCGCAAGAGCGTAGAGATACCTTGTGGGTGAAGCCCCGACAAAGCGTGCCTTGTCAGATGAAAAGGCTTACGCTCGTGCTCACGACATACCAAAGATAGAATTGAATGGTAAAGTGTTGAGAGAACACAAAGATATCATGAAAGCTTTTTAAATGTACTATAAGAATTGTTTGTTTATCGTGAGCCAAAGCAGCCAGGTTTTGTAGATGAGTTCTTGATAAAAATTCCGACACTTGATACTGAGGACACTGATTTATTTGAAATGTCTATTTGTATAAGGGTAATCAAGAAGGCTATCGATCATCTTGACATGGTCAAATCGCCCGGTCCAGATGGCATTAATGCCGCCTTTTAAAAGGTGTTCAAAGAGGATATAGCCGCTGCATTGCACATGGTTTTTTCAGAGTCTTTATATCGAGTTACTCTGCTTCGATCTTAATCGGGTGCACACTGTGCCGATTCCTAAAGGAAAAAGAGCAACATGTTTACGCAAATGTGACAGGATACAAGATTATCACGCGAGCAAACATAGATTATAAGGTGTTCATAAATATTCTGGCTAGGAGGTTGCAAGGAGTTATGTACAAGTTGGTCGGGCCACATCAGACTTGTAGCATCAAGCGTAGGAGCACATTCACAAATATTCGTATCGCCAGAAGAACTTTTGAGTATTGTGACACTGCACTTCTGAAAGTAGGCCATGTTACAAATAGATCAAACCAAGGCTTTCGACATCGTTCCACATAATATACTCTTCTCGCAAGCTGAGTACGTTGGTCTTGGTGTGATAATAGGTAATGGTATTAGACTGGCATACAAGAGTTCAACCACAAATTCATTAAGAAACGGAGAAATCCCACAGTGCATAAACGTACTTTCTTTCGTGGACCAGGGGTGTCCTCTAAGTACTTTAATTCTCGCTCTATCTTTAGAACCACTGTGCCAGAAAGTGATTCACCACACAGGCATTAGTGGTTTGAGGTTGCGGTCATGTGAAGTGCAGTGTTTTGGCATAGGCCGCCGATATTGCCCTTTTCGCTGTTGATAGAGAGAGTGTCACTTCGTTATTAGAAATCACTTAAATTTTTTTGACACGAGTGGTAGTTAGTGACACAAAGAAAAAAGCATTGGTTTGTGGCATGGGAATAGGGACCTCACGCCAAGTTTCTTAGGAAATATTCAGTGGCTCAGGACACCTATTCGTTACCGAGGGGCACCATGGGACATGTAGCAAGACAGTGAAGCGTTTTGGCTTGAAACGGCAAAGAACTGTGCGCGACAGTTGAACGACGGGGCAGTCGTGACTTATCGATTTTCTCTTAGTCAGCTCTATGTAACGTGTTTCTGGATGTTGAACTTATGTACAATTTACGAGTACTTAGTTGCACGCGTAAAAGTATTCATTAAATCTACAGGATATTCGCTGCGTTCATCTAGAACTCTACACGTGAGGGAGCATCTAGAACGAACTTGTTTCGGCGTGTTAAGCAAGGAGGGCTGTCTCTGCGTCATCTGTTTCTTGACCAAGTAATATAACGTTTCCTGCTAACCGGCGACTAGAGTGACGCATTTTTATGTTCGTAATTTTAGAAAACGCTATTACACCACATGCCTGACTTCTTTGAATCTTCAGACAGGGGTGAACGGCACACCTTGCCACCGTTCTTGTACAAAGTTGTGTTCTCATATCATTTCTAAGGAGCAAGTTTTCGATAGATTACCTAACTAAAGTGACAAGAAAGCGCCGTATGAGAGACTCAAAACAGAAACATTTACCTGTGCCCCTTTACCATTCAAAGTATGAAAACTCTTATGATCAAGACGTACTAAAGCGAGTGAAAAACATGTGGACACTACCAAATGTTTCAACATTCTTTAACAAACTTCATGCGGGAACTTTGCCAGTGAAAACGTGGCTTGAAGAAAGAGGGATGTATGTACCATGGGCAAGCTTCTGCCTCTTGTGTAACAAACCTGACACCATTGAACATGTACTTATTGATTGTAAGAATGCCATTTTTTGAGATATTTCACAGGATCCTTCAAAAAAGATGTATTTCTTACTCCACATAAAATTCATTTTTTAGCATTGTGATAGTTCTGTGCAATATTTGCACGTTAATTTGCTTACTTGGTCTTCATACGGTTTGGCATAGCATGCTATCATACAGACACTGTGATGTAAGAGTTCTATTCATTTATGAGTGTTTCGTGGAAGCTGTCATCAAAGTGCGAGATGTGCATAAGACTACCGACTGTGTTGAAGTTGTAATAATTTTGTTTGATACGTTAACACACATGAAACACGTGTGATTGTCACAATAACTTGACCAGTAGTCAAAAAGGCAATAAAAATGGTGTAGTTCAGTAGTTAGTGTGCTGAGTTGAAAAGCCAAAAGTCTCAGGATTGATTTTGAGCTGTCGTACCTTCTTTCATTTACGGATGATTTCTACATTGCATTCAATACAATTGTTTTTACTATTTCTTGAGTGGCAGCTCGTCACGTTGCTTTTGACGCTGGTTCGCACTTCAGCATTGCCGGCTGGAGCACACCATTCACCATTCGCTACACCTTACGCCACCGTACACCATGTGCCAACAACAATTCCAGTACCATAATCCACCAAATTAATGAATGGTGGAATCCACCATTCCTAGGATGGGCGTTTTTGAATTAGGGCGCTTGATGTTGCCGAACATCGCGAACAAATGCTCCGCTTTTAAAAGCAACTGCCTGATGGAATTTTTTTTGATGCCAGTATTGTAATTTGTCCACCTAATTAACTATTGCAATATCACAAGTTGCGACCAAAACTTTTCTTATGTCTATTTGACTTTCGTCAAGAATTATGTGCTTTGTTGGGGCAACTACTTTATTAATCGGCGAAAGAAATATAGCTGTAGTTTTAAGCATTTATGAACATTCCATAAGCCAAAAACACTCATTTCTTGCTTTAAGCATAATGTATCTCTTCATATGAGCTCTTCGGCGTTGTGACTACTGAGAAATATGCCTATAACGTTGACATGAAAAATGAACTGTGGATCAATAGAATTGCTGATGAAAGACCGAGCATGCTACGTTGCAAACACCTCATTTCATTTGTGCCACGGGAAATAATTGGCCATCAACAGCAACTGTTTGGCCACGTTGAATTGAAGACGACCAAAAACATCAATACTATGACTTCGTATACCATTCTTAATGAGCACATGAAAAAAAATTTCATGAATTCAGAGGTGAAACACCTTTAAGAATTCTATGAACATTGCAAGAATTAAATTTCTGGTCAATGTTGCCTAAATAAAGTCTTTTGTAAAAGCAAACCACACTAATGTGATTTCCCTTTGTGAAATCTGAATTGGACAAGAGTTACATATAACGATTACCAAAAAAAGCTGACGTCTCTCTTCTGTGTTTTTTCAAAGGCTTTTGCGATTGCGGCAGTACAGGAATTGGATGACAATCCCATAAAATACTTTATTCAACACCTTTTCAAACAACAGAATCCTCTGCGGTTTTCATTTCTTTAGGAATTAGTGCCATTGCATGCATCAGTTGAATACGTGTAATAAACAAGGAATTAGGGCGTCAACAATACACTTGGTGGAGTTTATTTGGACCTCAATGTAATCTTTATTAGAGGTCGTTTTCAGGTTCATTAGCGCTGAAAACGGCACGTTTATATCAAAGCCATAAAATACTATGGAGCCCATAAAAGTGTCCGAAATAAAAGTAGTTCTTTCTGGGCACACAGAAGGCGTAAAGCTCGTAGTAAGTTAGTAGAACTTATCAGCTAATTCACTCCATCAGGCAGCTTTATTTTCTATAATCAGAAATGTACTAATGAGACAATCTCAAAGAATTTTCAAGGTATTTTGTTCTTATCATTAAAAATGTTTTTAATTGAAGATCTTTAATTGCGAAGCACTTTTTTAGTTTATTTTGATAAAATTTAAACACAGTCATTTAAACAAGATTGCGGGTGATCATAAAATATTTCAAAAATTTTTCCTGCGTTTAATCTGCCTGGCATGTTCAGGTGTAGCCCCGCCGCAGTGGTGTAGTGGCTAAGGTACTCTTGCTGCTGACCCGCAGGTCGCGGGATCGAATCTCGGCTTCGGTGGCTGCGCTTTTAATGGATTTGATATATACGTGTGGTTTAACGTCCCAAAGCCACCATATAATTACGAGAGACACCGTAGTGGAGGACTCCGCAAATTTCGACCACCTGGGGTTCTTTAACGTGCACATAAATGTGAGCACACGGGCCTACATCTTTTCCGCCTCCATCGGAAATGCACCCGCCGCAGCCGGGATTCGATCTCGCGACCTGCGGGTCAGCAGCCGAGTACCTTATTCCCTAGAACCACCGCGGCGAGGTGAATTTTTTTAAAGGAGGCGAAAATGTTGTAGGCCCGTGTGCTCAGATTTGGGTGCACGTTAAAGAACCCCAGGTGGTCGATATTTCCGGAGCCCTCTACTACGGCGTCCTCTCATAATCCTATGGTGGTTTCGGGAGGTTAAACCCCACATACCAATGTTCAGGCGTTATCCCTGGCTTACGCATAGACGTTCCTAACATTTCTTTCCCACAGAAAACATTTGTTATATATTTCTTTTGCAATAGCAATAAAAATGATCTGATTATTAGAAAACTGCGCAAATATCTGGCTTTTTCAGGACGCGAAAAGTCTTTGACAGCGGTACTCTTGTCTGGATCAGGAAGAATTCCCTCTATGCTTACTATGTGACCTAACGCTTTGTCTTGCTCACAAATCGGTACTGCTTGATGTTCAGAGAAAGGTTTACGTTCGCAAGGCACGTGAGAACATCTTCCAGTCATTGCAAATGCTAAGAGCGGGTTGACAAAAAAGATTCCCTCTTTCAAATAGCACCATCTTCCCAATCAAACATCGCGAAACGGTGTTAATTATGAGCTCGAATGTTGATAGAGCATCTCTAAGGCTGAATCGCATGACATTGAATTTGTACAGCACATCTAGTGTTGAAAACACTTTGTTTTCTTTGTCGTCCTTGTGCATGAATATCTGACAATGGCAGGAATGCAAATCTAGACTTCAGAAGTATGCGCACCCTGTAGCGAATTGAAGGCGTCGTAAATGCGTGGCATGTGGCTGTCATCCGTGCAGGAGATCGTATTAGGTACCCTATAGTCTATGCCGCAGAATTGTATGAAGCTGTCTCTTCTGCACACTAAAGCACCGGCAGGCGTTGAAGGACTCGCGGAGGGATGTATGAAGTTCGGTTTGGCAGATCGGTGACGTTCTCCTCAATTCCAGATAAGATACGCGCTATAATCGATGGTGAACGAGAGAAGTGCCAAAGGTCTTGTATCATGCGTGTTAATAAACGTACAGTCATGAGCAAGCTTGACACGAACGCTCCAACACGTGACCTGGATTACCTCGACTGATGTCAGCTGCGAAGAACTGGGCCTTGTGGGCGAAATGATAGCACGGTATGCTTGGGTAGTATATCGGCATGCATGTGTAACAGCTCGGGAACAGATTACAAAGCTACGCAATGCTTGCGCCAATTAAACTGCTTCAGGGCACGCTGTGGAGCGTTCGTGTAAAGATCCCTGACGGCTGTATGTCCACAGGAATAGTAATGGGCATCAGATAATGTTTTATGTTTTTGTAACAAGGAGTGCAGCGCATCTGACTACGCAAAGGTCAGGTCGGGACTGATAGTTACAGCAACAGAAGAAACGCACGAGGAACGTTCAATAGAAGGATGGTTAGAAGATGCCGGCATGAACGGGGCAATGTAGACAAGCTGGGAATCGGTGACGCAAGCCATTGTTGTGCCTTTAAGTTGTGAATTTTCTCGGACATCTGATTTGCAGCGTAGACAAGTCAGAAGCCATTCTGGAAGCACCATTGCCCCGAAGCAAAGGCTACATATCTTGCGAACAAGCATGCCAACGACAGGACAAGCACTTCGCCATTGTAGTTCATGCCACACGCAATGGTGACTCTTCATTGATGACCAGCTGGCAGCTCAGTATCTTCTGCCATGAGCAAAAAGCGGCTTGTCATCCGTAAAAAGAGCGTAGCCGATTTCCGTCATGTGACAACTTTTTGTCATCAGATGGAGGTGTTCGCCATAGACAAAAAATCCCAGCCTAATATAATTTTGTGGCCACACAAACTCAGCACGTTGAACTGTATGTAATTGTGAAGTCCACCAATAAAAAGACGAGTGGTGCACATGGCGGCATGAGTATAGGTGTCCCTTTTAACAGCGAACAGTGTAGGTCTATCATAAGGGGTGGTGACTTTTCAGAGATGAGAACACAAAGAATGATCCATAGCAGACAAAGAAGCACCACTGTTAAAGACCACATATACATCCTATATTAAAACAGATACTGTACTGTGTGAATACACTGCATCCATAGCAGACATAGAAGCACCACTGTTAAAGACCACATATACATCCTATATTAAAACAGATACCGTACTGTGTGAATACACTTCAGAAATTTCTGTTTATTTTGTTCAATGCAGCTTTCGCTCCAAACGACGCTGAGGTTAGTTTTCCGCGCAATAATCAGTGTAATGTGAAAGAGGTTGCAGTGGTGACCTATAGCGGCGAAAGGGCGTTGGTGAATGTTGTTTATCAAAATCGTTAGTAGTTGCTCTCTGGGATGTGGCGGTTTTTTTTTCAATTCAATTCAATATTATTTCATCCCAAGGATGAGGGCAGGCTCGGGAGAAAAGTGACGTCTTGTCACTTAAGGAGAACCCGAGCCTCCCTAATACATGGCAAGCAACGTGGACATGGGTGAAGAAACTTAGGCCATGAGGTGTTTGGCGCAGTACAAGTCGGAAGATGTACGTACAGTAATGCTATGTACAGAGACTAATATGCGTAAATAGTTTCTTTCGGCACAAATTCCGAAGTACAATGCAAAATATGACAGAGACAAGATATTATATATATGACAACAATGCTATGCATATACAGACACTTATACATATACACATACATACATATACAATTACATATATTGTGGGCATTTGTTACTTGCATTGTCCTCATCCCTGCATGATCGCAATCACCATCATCCGCTTGTCTCTTTGTCCTCATTGCCACTCTGGTTCATCATCATCGTCATCGTCTGTGTACTGGCTCTGCCCGTTCGTTTTCAGAGGTCTTTCCTCAATTAAACGCTGTCGCAACCCAGACTACCAAGACTTCATACGTGGTGGAGGTGGATTTTCGGTCCTCTTACCTCCCGCAGCCCGCTCTACCCGCTGGAGCTTCGTTCAGGCCGCCGATTGCGCCCACTGTCAGGCAGCATGTCCCAGACCGAGCCTACCGGCGCTCATGTCATCAACCATGCACCGACGCAAGCTGCCCCTCCTATTTACATACACGGACATCAGCGGGAACCCCCGCTCTTCGCTGGTCATCGTGGAGAAGACGTAGAAGACTGGCTCGATGACTACGACCGCTTAAGTGTCGCTAATCGGTGGGACGAGGCCGCCAAACTGCGTTACGTCCCATTTTATCTGACCGGAGTCGCAAAGACATGGTATTTTAACCACGTCATTGACTTACCCGACTGGGCTACCTTCCAGCAGCAGCTGCGACACGTTTTTGGCACCCCGGACATTCGATCCGCCGTCGCGAAGAGGACACTTGATACTCGCCGACAACATCCCGGTGAATCGTACACATCATACATCGAGGATGCCCTCGCACTGTGCCGGCGTGTCAATCAATCCATGCCGGAATCGGACAAAGTGCGCCACGTATTGAAAGGCATTGGGCCTGTTGCCTTTAATGCACTCGCTGTGCAAAACCCAGCTACCATCGCTGATGTCGTGACGACATGCCAGCGCCTTGATGCGCTGGACTCCGTTCGCCTCCAACCAGACATTGGCGACCACCACTCCACGTCAGATGGCCACCTGCGCGACCTCATCCGGGACATTATACGCGAAGAATTGCGGTCCATGGGCTTTACACCTCCTACACCACGACCTACACAGCCTTCGGGAATGCCCTTACGTGACATCATCAGGGAGGAACTTACATCCCTGACTGGCTCTGCGCCCGTACAGCCACATGCTTTACGCCCCATACCCACGTACTCTGAAGTTGCTGCCGTGCCTCCCAGCGACGCCCACGCGACATTGCCGCGTCCATCCTACGCGTCAGTTGCTGCCGCTCCCCCGGTCAACTACCATTCCGTACCCCCTGACCCTCCGGCCCACCTGACCGCGCTATCTACAGGTGCCCCGAATGTCTTCTATTCCCCACCGTGGCGCTCGTCTCGCCCTGTTTGCTACTACTGTGGCTATCGCGGCCACATATCTCGTTTCTGCCGAAAGCGCCAGCAAGATGAGCGTCGGAACGACGTGCGTGAACGGGATTTGTACGCCGGGGCGTCTTATCAAGGTCGGCGTTATTCGTCTCCCCCGCACCGTTCTCCATCTCCTCCTGCATCGACTGCACCACGAAACAGCCGAAACACGAGACGCCGCTCGCCTTCGCCCTTCCGCCGTTCCACTTCTCCACTTCGGCCCGCCTCATTCACCTCTGAACTTCATTCGGAAAACTAAGTGATGCAGTTTGTGGAGGAAACACTGCATTCGGAATCAGAACTGAAATTCCTCCATCGGGCCCGTGTAACATGGTTTCTGTGGAAGTGGAAGGAGTGCGAGTCGATGCTTTGGTGGACACAGGTGCGACATTGTCTGTGATACGTGCTGATTTGTGAGAACAATTAAGGAAAGTAATGACGCCTTACGATGGCCCCACATTAGTTGCTGCCCAGGGGAACGTCATTCGCCCTTCCGCGTTTTCTACTGTGCGTGTTTTCATCGACGGCATCCGCCATCATGTCCAGTTTGCTGTCCTGTCCCGCTGCTCTCACCAACTAATTTTAGGGTGGGATTTTCTATCATCTGCTTCCGCGGCGATTTGTTGTGGACAACGCGTCGTTCACTTCGCTGACACGGACTACATGCTTGACGACGACAATCAGAAGCCACTTCGTCTGGTCGCTGTGAAAGACATCGAACTGCCGCCACTACAAGAGCAAATTGTCAGCATTACGTCCAACGACATCTATCACGGAGATGTATTGGTCTCACCGTCACCACTTTGCGTTCGCAAAGGTATAGTTCTTCCGTCCGGTGTCGTTCGTTTTTGCAATGGCTCGGCACTTGTCACCGCTGTCAACTCTACACCGGAGAAGACCTTACTGCCACAGGGCACTACTGTGGCCCATGTTGCTGACTTCGAGCCTGTATTTGTCACGCCACTTCAGGCCATCGCATCCAAAGAGCCTTGCCTCGGTGAGCATGTTTCTTCCTCCGCCTTTACCACCACTATCAGCAGCGAATTGACATATTCACAGAGGCAGCAGCTGCTCGCATTATTACAGAAACATGCAAACTCTTTCGACATTTGCTCGTCTAAGCTGGGCCGCACTAATACTACAGCACATCGAATTCAAACTGTTGGGATATCTATCGTACACCGCCGACCCTACCGCGTGTCTCTGACTGAAAGAAAAATTATAGAAGAAAACGTTGCGGACATGCTTAAACGGGAAGTCATCCGTCCTTCATCTAGCCCTTGGTCATCTCTCATTGTTTTGGTCCGCAAAAAGGATGGCTCTGTGCGTTTTTGCGTGGACTACCGGGCGCTCAATAAGATCACACGCAAGGACGTGTACCCTATGCCACGCATTGACGACGCCCTTGATTCCCTACAAGGCGCGGAATTCTTTTCAAGCATCGACTTGCGTTCTGGGTACTGGCAGATTCCCATGCATGAAGACGATAAGCATAAAACGGCGTTTGCAACCCCCGACGGGCTATATGAATTCAACGTGATGCCTTTCGGGCTCTGCAACGCACCCGCGACTTTTGAGCGCATGATAGATACCGTGCTGCGCGGTCTGAAATGGAAAAGTTGCCTGTGCTACCTGGACGACGTTATTATCTTTTCGTCAACGTTTCCTGAGCACCTAGAACGACTGGATCAAGTTCTGACGTGCCTTGCCGGCGCCGGGCTTCAAATAAACACTAAGAAATGCTCTTTCGCTAGCAAATCTATCAAGGTCTTAGGACATGTCGTTAACAAAGATGGCATCCGGCCCGACCCTGACAAGATTTCTGCAGTCCTTCACTTTCCGCGTCCCGAAAAACCAAAGGATCTTCGCAGTTTCCTTGGCCTCGCCTCCTATTTTCGCCGGTTTATCCAGAACTTCGCTTCTATTGCTGCTCCATTACACCAACTACTCGCTTCGAACGTCCCCTTTCTGTGGTCTCAAGAATGTGAAACGGCATTCGAGCTGTTGAAGCGGTCACTCACGTCTGAACCTCTGCTCTGCCACTTTGACGAAGCCGCACCGACTATCCTTCATACCGACGCTAGCGGCCTTGGTATAGGAGCCGTTCTTCTACAACGTGACAAGAGTTCCCTAGAGAAAGTTGTTGCATACGCCAGTCGCGTACTCACCCCTGCTGAAAAGAACTACACTATAACTGAGCAAGAGTGTCTGGCTGTGGTTTGGTCGGTCCAGAAGTTCCGTCCCTATCTCCACGGCCGTCACTTCACAATCGTTACGGACCATCATGCCTTATGCTGGCTTTCTACACTGAAAAACTTGTCCGGACGCTTGGGTCGGTGGATACTACGCTTGCAGGAGTACGACTTTGACATAACTTACAAGTCAGGCAGAAAACATCGAGACGCCGATGCTTTATCTCGTTGCCCGCTTCCAACTACCCATATCAGCGTTGGTGAGAACTCAAACGCCACATCGACCAAAGTTCATACGCTCGCATCAATAACGCAACCCTTTTCGGACGACCAGGCAACATTTATCTCGCACCAGCGGTCCGATTCATACTGCAGACGCATGATGGACCACCTTTCGGGAGTTTCTCATCCACCAAACGCGCGACTCCGTCGTCAACTCCTGCACTTTAAGCTGGACAATGGGGTTCTCTACCGCCACGTCTACCACCCTGACGGTCAGCGCTGGGTTCCTGTACTGCCACGCTCTCTTCGACTTCAGGTGCTCGAAGCCTTCCACGACGACTTGACTGCTGGTTATCTTGGTTTTAAAAAAACTCTTGACCGCATTCGATGTCGTTATTACTGGCCTGGCCTTTCTTCTAGTGTAGCGCGGTACGTCGGTTCCTGCTACCCATGCCAGCGTCGTAAACTCCCCACGTCTGCACCTGCTGGACCTCTACAGCCACTTCCGTGCCCGTCAATGCCTTTCGAGGTTGTAGGTGTTGACCTTTACGGGCCTCTCCCCGTCACATCTGCTGGCAAACGATGGATAGTGACCGCCGTGGACCACCTGACACGATACGCTGAAACTTCCTCTGTTATCACAGGCTCAGCTGTGGAAGTTGCAGACTTTATTCTTCACGCAATAATACTGCGTCATGGGGCTCCTCGTGTACTGCTTAGTGATCGCGGCAAAGTGTTCCTGTCACAAATGGTAAATGAAGTACTCCGCGCTTCTGGAACTACTCACAAGACAGCTTCAAGCTACCACCCTCAGACAATTGGTCTCACAGAAAGATTTCACCGAACCCTTGCAGACATGATAGCCGTTTACGTCCAACCCGACCACAAAAACTGGGATACTCTTTTACCATTCCTGACATTCGCTTACAACACCGCCGTTCAGCGAACAACTTGCTACTCACCGTTTTACCTCGTGTACGGACGCACCCCGACTACCTTTTTCGACGTCTCCTTCTTTAGCAGCCATGGGAATTCGTGTCAGTCTTCTAGCGAAGAATACATTTCCCGCCTGGCTCAGTCTCGCCATCAGGCTCGCATCAATACTGAAGCGAGACAGCACGAGCGAAAGATCACCTATGACGAATCCCACCGCGTTGTGTCTTTCCAATCTGGTGACGAGGTGCTGCTTTTGACACCTATTCGCACTCCTGGTCTCTGTGACAAATTCCAACCACGCTTCATCGGCCCATACATTGTTTTAGAACAGACTTCTTCAGTTAATTATCGTGTGACACCACTCGTCGCCCCAACAGACCGCCGCTACCGCAGCACAGAGATTGTCCACGTTTGTCGCATGAAACCTTTCACGCGACGTTCCCCGTCACTTTGACTTACGGCGGCCAGGATGTCCGCTTCCAAGTGGGGGGAATTAGTGTGGGCATTTGTTACTTGCATTGTCCTCATCCCTGCATGATCGCAATCACCATCATCCGCTTGTCTCTTTGTCCTCATTGCCACTCTGGTTCATCATCATCGTCATCGTCTGTGTACTGGCTCTGCCCGTTCGTTTTGCGAGGTCTTTCCTCAATTAAACGCTGTCGCAACCCAGACTACCAAGACTTCATAATATATATATATATATATATATATATATATATATATATATATATGTTTATATAGACAGTTCCATGATGCCTCGACCACCATTTTCTCGATTTTCACGATAAAAGCACTTCCCTAATGTCACGTGCACTGCATTTCTCAAGGAATATTTTTGCCTCCAGTAGTTTATTTAATAACAAAGGTACAGTAAAACATAACATTTGTCGCCCAAAATTTCTTCTACAGAATGGAAGATTTCAATGTTGTTGGTGACGAGTAGGGTACGGATTATTATGCGTTTCCAGTACAAAAATATCTCAGAAGGCACGATTGTTATGAAAAAGAGATTGCTTATATCTTATTGCTAGCGAATACTCGTAAAGTTTGTGAATTGGGACAATATTATAGCGCTGAAACAGTTCAGCAGTGTGTGCTTAGTTGTCGACATTTGCTATAAACCTGATCGCCTTTTTTTGTAGTCTGTATATTTTACTTATGTTGGTTGCTGTCGTACTTGCCCATACCGAAAGACAATAATTTACATGCGACAAAAACAAGCTGTTATAAAGTGTTAGTTTAACAGAAACTGGAAGAAAATAACGCATTCTTGCAAGTATGCCCACACATTTTGATAGGTTGCTAATTAGATTATTAATCTGAGGATCCCACGACATAGTGCAATTAAAAAGTACTCCTAATGTTTTAACGGTTTCTACAGTTTCAACAGCCGCGCTACCTATACGTAAGCTATTGTCTAAGGAAATCTGTCTCCGTGAATGAAAAACTACAGCTTTTGTTTTTGTTGCATTATTAAGCAATGAATTTCGTTCACCCCATGTGTTTAAGATTTCTAACGTAGTGTTGATAAGTGTGGTCATGGCAGTCATGTCGTTACCTGTAAAGAAAATGCTGGTGTCATCCGCGTATATTATGTATTTACCTTTGTCACTGACCTTGACAATGTCATTTATGTATAGGTTAAAAAGCAGCGGTCCTAGAATGCTACCTTGCGGAACCCCTGTGGTTATTGCCTGGAGAGAAGAAAATTAATCCTTAATTTTTACACATTGTGAGCGGTACTTGAAGTAAGATTTCAAGAGGGAAATGGGAATGCCGCGAACACCATATAATTCTAATTTTTCAAATAAAGTATCATGAGAGAGATGGTCGAAAGCCTTAGAAATATCTATGAAAAGACCAATGCAAAGTTCTTTAATCTCAAACGATTTAAAGATTATTTCTTTCTGAGCTAGTAAAGCAGTCTCCGTCGACCTGCCCTTCATAAAACCATGTTGAGATTGAGATATGTTAAACTTCATACAAAAATTCACGAGTCCTTTAAAAATAATTTTCTCCAACCCTTTTGAAAATATGAGTAATATAGAAATTGACCGATAGTTCGCAAGATCATTCTTGTCTCCTGTCTTATATAACACGCTGACAACGAACGTTTGCATTTGTTTTGGGAAACAGCCTGTTGATAGGGACAAATTATAAATGTGAGAGAGCACGGGAGCTATGTTATCGATTGCATGTTTGATCGGGGAAATCTGAATACCATCTATGTCACGAGCACTGCTCTGTTTTAACGTGGAAACAATTGAAACTATTTCTTGATCATCGGTTGGTCGAAGAAAGACGTTCTTTGTCTGTATTGTCATTGCGTCAGTTATAGCTGTTTGCGCTGTTTGCGTCGGCTGTGCAACGTTTATGAGAAAATGATTAAATCTTTCTGCGATTTCTAAATCTGTAACCACTCGACCACCCATATTTATTTCAGTGACCCCAGGAGAAATCGGTGTCCTGTGAAGCAAAGCGTTAAGTTTCCTCCACAGTTCTGCACTTCCTTTGAAGTAGTCTGCATGGAATTGTTATTTAAGTAATTTCTTTTTTTCTTGCTTGATAAAGGTCTTCGGCGTCTTGCAAAGCTTCTGCTTCAGTTCTTCAAGAATCCCTGCATGTGCTCCCACCAGCCTGGTCTTCCACATCGCCGTACGCATCACAGGTGCGCCTGTTAAGCACCTGGAAACCTCTGCCTCCGCTCAGTGGGCGTGGAGGTACCGCAGTGATGCAGCCGCCTCAATCGCCATTCTGCTTTATCGTGCAGGTTTTGATAACCGCCTTGGCGTGCAACCAGCAAAACAGCGCAAGTGCCGAGCCGCCACCGCCCCAAGTGACAGCTCGTTTCTCGCCGGACTGCTTGCGTTGTCTTCGGCGTCTTGCAAAGCTCCTGCTTCAGTTCTTCGAGAATCCCTGCATGTGCTCCTACCAGCCTGGTCTTCCACATCGCCGTACGCATCACAGGAGCGCCTGTTAAGCACCTGGAAACCTCTGCCTCCGCTCAGTGGGCGTGGAGGTACCGCAGTGATGCAGCCGCCTCAATCGCCATTCTGCTTTATCGTGCAGGTGGGTTGTGCCTTTCCGCTGTACTGTAAAAGGTCCAGCGACCGTTGTTTGCTAGTACTTCCATGCCCACAAGTGTTGTTCTCTCTCGGTTGCGAGTGTGTACATGTAGCGGGGTTATTGTTTCTAGCGGGTGATGTGGAATTGAATCCTGGGCCGCCGAAGGAGGAGACAAGCAAAAAGCACAAAGAACTTCTTTCTTTGATAAAATCCCTTCATAAAAACGTTGACACGAAGCACAGCGAGGTTATGGCTTCTCTCGGCGCTGTCAAGGAAGCGCAGCGTTCACTTGAAGAAAAAATTTGCGACATTCACAGCAGGCTTTCCGTGGTAGAGGACAGTATGCGCTTGAGCAGTGAAAACGCGAGTGTGGGCGTAGCGCCAAAACTGGCAGCGTTGAGCGAACGTCTCAACGAACTAGAAGATCGCTCCCGCCGGGATAATCTGATATTACACGGCATTGAAGACACTGCATCCGAAACATGGACCCAGTGTGAAAAAAAAGTATGCAATGTCCTTAATACAGAATTAAAGCTAAATCTTGGTGACGATGACGAACGCATATCTCGCGCGCACAGGCTGGGAAAGTATGCGCCAGGAAAATGCCGACCCGTCATAATTAAATTCGCATCTTCCAAGCTGCGCGAGAGCATCTTGGTCGCTAGAGCCAAACTCAAGGCTTCTGGCTTATCGGTTAATGAAGACTTCTGTGCGACTACGAGAAGTGTGCGTAAAAAGCTTTTTGAATATGGAAAAGCTAGCAAACAGCAGTTTTCAGTACGTTATAACAGACTATATATAAACAAAAAGTGCTTCGTTTACTCGCGAACAACCGATAGCATCTGTGAACTGGAATCCGACAGATATGAAAGTGCGAACGATTCTTCGTCTGCTTCTACGTCTGCAGGTAGAGGCCCTTGCTTGTCCTAGCCCGAACATCGAATGTTGTGACCCCTGTTTTGGCTGGCACATCCTTTCTACTATCAAATGTCAGAAGCATAATCAATAAGCGAGACACATTATCGGCTGTCATTGACTCGTGCTGCGCTGATGTCGTGGCGCTCACCGAAACATGGCTGTCCCCCGATGTAGCCAGTAGTGAACTATTTGACTGCGATAAAAAGTACACCATCTATCTCACTCGTTCTGCGCTGATGTCGTGGCGCTCACCGAAACATGGCTGTCCCCCGATGTAGCCAGTAGTGAACTATTTGACTGCGATAAAAAGTACACCATCTATCGCTGTGATCGTAGTAGCGGAAAAGGGGGAGGTGTGCTTATAGCGGTAGCCGATAACCTAGAGTCACACATGATACCGGTGAATTCTTCTTTAGAAATTGTTTGTGCAAAAATCCCTTTACGCCATCAGAGTGCTCTATTTTGTGTGGGCTATAGGCCGCCCAACGCGGCGCCTGACTTTTGTAGCGAATTGCATGACGTGTTGAATTCACTAGTTGTACAATTTCCGCATTCTCATCTGTTCCTTTTGGGAGACTTTAACTTTCCTAAAATTGATTGGTCAAGTACGAGTCCTAGTATCACAGAGGTGACAGCGGAGAATAAATCATTTGTTAATTTATGTTTAGATTTCAATCTGACTCAAATGGTCACCGAACCAACAAGAACAGCCGTTACGTCTGCTAATGTACTGGATTTAATCCTGACTACGACACCAAACTTACTGAACTCACTGACTTGTTTTCCTGGTGTTAGTGACCACTACTGCCTGCAATTCACTTTAAATATTGACATTTCACCCCGAACTAAGGTTACGAAGACCATAAGAAACTACAAAAAAGGGGACTATGCCGCAATAAATACGGAACTTTTTTTGACCGATCAGTCGAGCAGAATTGGTGTCGTTTTAGGGACAAAATTTCTTTATTGATCGACAGGCATGTGCCGCTTCAAGTTATATCAAAAAAGCAGCGATCGCCATGGTTCACAGTAAACCTGAAAAGGCTTCTTAATAGAAAAAAACGCCTCTTCCGCTCTGCTAAGATCGACAGCAGTGTTTTTCGTTGGAAGGCTTATCGCGAAGCTCTTTCTGCGTATCGCTTTTCCATGAAGAATGCCAGGCGTGACTATTTCAACACTACACTTCCCTCGTCGTTGTCTACAAACCCGTCGAAATTTTGGAAAACTGTCAACCCAATAAAACGAACCGTCGTATCACTTATTGATTCCAATGGCCGCGCGATGCGCAACGAAGAATGCTGTTCTGTTCTTAACAACGTCTTTTCGCAATGTTTTTTAGATTCATGTGCAGATTCAGTGCCGCAGGTATATCACAGCGGGTTTTTTCCAATGGACTATATAACTATTGAATTTTAAGGAATTATTAACTTAATCCGGCGACTTAAGCTGTCTTCTGTCTGTGGCATTGATGAGATAAACGCGAAATTTCTGAAGAACACTCAAGTATACTGTTCCATTGTATTGTCGCACATTTTTAAGCAGTCTCTCCAGTGTGCCACGTTGCCAACTGACTGGAAGGTGGGGAAGGTTATTCCCGTCTTTAAATCCGGAAACCAACACTCTCCCCTGAACTACCGACCAATTTCTTTAACAAGTATTCCGTGTAAGATGCTTGAGCACATAATATACTCTAATCTCATGGCATTTCTTGAAACTAACGTATTCTTCAGCAAGTTCCAACACGGATTTCGTAAGCATCATTCGTGCGAAACTCAGCTTCTATGTTTTACACATGACGTCATCTCAGCACTAGATAACCAAATACTAGTAGATTGCATTTTTTTAGATTTCGCGAAAGCCTTTGATAAAGTGTCACACCAATTACTACTACTTAAGCTTAGCATACTGAATATCGACTCTAACACTCTGAAATGGATTGAATGCTTTCTTACTATCCGCACTCAGTATGTTACCGCTAATAATTGTTTCTCAAATCCCTGTGCAGTTAGATCTGGCGTACCGCAAGGTCCCGTTTTAGGTCCTTTACTCTTTTTAGTCTACATCAATGATCTAGCAAGTAACATTAAGTCATCCATAAAACTGTTTGCTGACGACTGCGTTTTGTACCACAGAATAACTAACGAAGACGACAACGTTCTTCTTCAAGGTGATCTTAATCGCGTCTCTGACTGGTGCAATACGTGGCTAATGAACCTTAACGTTACTAAGTGTAAAAGCATGACAATCACACGTTCTTCTATCACTCCGAAGCTTTTCAACTACACAATAAATGGAACTAGAATAGAGCAGGTTAGTAGCTACAAATACCTTGGAGTTCACATAACAAATGATCTATCGTGGTATTCTCACATTACCTACATTATCAACAACGCTAACCGGTCTCTTGGTTACCTCCGCAGAAACTTTTGCCAAGCGCCAACACACCTTAAATTGTAGCTTTACCAAACAATAGTCCGACCAAAACTTGAGTACGCATCTGCCATATGGGACCCAGCTCAATCAACTATAATTGAAGCCTTAAAAGCTGTCCAAAACCGATCAGCCCGCTTCATTCATAACAACTATGCTCGTACTGCCAGTGTGACCTTAATGAAATCTACTCTTGAACTCCCAGATCTGGTCACGAGAAGAACAATTTTCCGTCTGTCGCTCTTTCATAAAATTTTCTTTCATAATCAAGTACTTAGAGAGGAATTAATCTCAGGACCTGCATACATCTCATCCCGTGTTGACCATCAGAATAAAGTAGCCATTCCTTTCTGCCACACCAACCACTTTTTGCAGTCTTTTCTTCCGAAGACAAGCAGGGACTGGAACCACCTTCCCCCTCCATTACTGCCACTAAGGATCAAGGGCTGTTCAAATCCGCAGTGTCGAAACACATTATGGTGTAACTGCACACTGTTTTTCGTATTTCGTGTCTTGTTTTTTTTCTGTTTTAACTATTATTTGTTGTATTTCCTTCACTGTTGTTATTATTTTTTTGCCACATTCATATTGTACCCACCCCCTCTGTAACACCCTCTGGGTCTTGAGGGTATACTAATAAATAAATACTAATAAATAAAAGGCGTTCACCTTATTGCGGTATTCTTTAAATGTGGTTAAGTCTGACGCATCCTTAGTTTTTAAAAACCTTCTGTATAACTTTAATTTCTTTTCGATCATTCTTAAACACTCGCGATTGATTCATGGTTTGCGACTTCTACGGCATTTCTGTAGAACTTTTTTCTTTAAGGTGTCTAAAATAGACTTCTTTAAATATATTCAAGAATGTTTCATAGGCTAAATCGGCACTTTCTGAGTGGTATACCGCACTTCAGTCTGCTTGGGAAAGGCTTGTGCTGAATGCTGTTAAAGTGTGAGGTGTAATATTTTGAACTGATCTAGCGGGCAGTGTTAGGGACTTGAATGCGCTCTCCCTAACAAAGTAGAGTGCAAAGTGCTCGCTGATGTCGCAACATATTATACCATTTTCTTCGTTATCTTTGTTTACTTAGTAATAAATAGATCGATTAACGTTTCTGAGGGAGGTGTGATACGTGTGGGAGTTTCCGTTACTATATCGTAGCCACTCGTCTCGACCGTAGACACAAATGTAATTGCGACAGCAGACGACTCCAGTATGTTGATATTAAGGTCACCACCAAGAATAAGTTTTAAATTGTTGTCATTTACATAATTTGATAATTCTACAAGGATACTAATAAATGTATTCACAGATGAATCGGGTGGTCTGTACATGACAGCATATACGTAATTACGTGTAATCAAAGTTAAGCACTCAATGTCAGCACGGACATAAAAAAATTGTGGTATTATTTGAGCGTCTATACAGTTTTTCACTACAATCATGAGGCTACCGCCTTTTTTCTTTGTTCGGTTATGAAAGAAATTATTATATCCATCTCGCTTGGTAATATCGTCGTCTGAAGTATACCATGTTTCCGTAATCACTACTACATCGAAAGAAAAAGAAAACGTATCTAGAAAAATAGATAGATCATCTTCCTTGTTACGTGCTGAACGAATGTTTAGATGAAGGTAGCACAGGCTATCGCTACACCGATTTCCTACAAGATTATTGACGTCACAAGGTGATACCGCCATGGCGAAACAGAAGCTGCACCGCAATTCCGGACAGCGTTTTTAGGCAATCTTTTCAATGTCGCTTGCGTCGCGAATGTGCAATACATGTGAGCCTTCATCCTTTCGCGCGAGAATACGCCCATCATTCGTCCACACGAACCTTCAGTTTGCTGCTTTCTTTTTAGCTATTGCTGCTCCATGAAGCTGCTTTATGGCTGAGCATAAGTGTTCATTGATGAACACAGGTGTGTTAGAGGCGTGACCGAGGTCCTGTGTCGAGATGCGCGTCTTCTTTGCTTTCTGTAGCACAAAATCACGTTTTGAACGGCTGCGGAATCGGACTATTATGTTCGGTATTGAACTGGCATTCTTTGCTGGTAAATGGTGACATTTTTCAACATCATCTTTGGTGACAGGCACTTTCAGCAGTCCGCCGATCCTGTGAAGGGTATTTCCAAGATCTTCCTCAGCAAGTTTGGGCATTCCCTTAATCTCAAGGTTGCATTTGCGGGAGTATTGCTCAGATGCAGTTATCCTGTGCTCTTGTTGGGAAATTTGTTTCGTGAAAGCTTCGCACTCGGTTCTCAACTGCTCCTTAGCGCTTCTGAGTGACTTGTTATCCCCCACAAGATCCGCGTTCTCTTTCTTTATTTTCTCAACTTCGTCGTTCAAAAACCTCACACTGTTTTTCAGGTCTCTTGTTTCCTTTCTTAGCTCTCTTTCAAGTACGATTTGAATTCGATCATCTCCTTTCTTATTTCTTCTCGCAACTCAGTCAAATCACTCATGACTACAGCAATACTTCACACAAGAAATGTATCACTACCTTGGCAGCAAATGGCAGCAAAAAAGAATAATCTTTGTTTAGTATGTAAAAAAATGAATGCAAACCTGAAATAATCGAACACAGGCTTGTGAAGAACAAGCTTTCGCTGCCCCCGCTGCTGCCAAGTGAAGTACAGGCCTCCACTGTCACTGGTTTTAAAGGCGGTTCCCCTGGTGTTGCTCCACGGCGGTAGCTTTCTTGCTTCGTCAGGGCTTGCCTCCCGAAACGTGAGACGCAGTCAGCGATGCGTGGCAGCTCAGCATGTGACGTTGTGCCGACGATGATCAGCCGTTGAGTTGTCAACTTTAGGCGAGTCAAGCTTGGTAGAACATCCTCCTAGGCTGTTCAAAGGCACCAGCGAAGGGGGTTTTCAATTACGGATATGTCTGGAGCTTTCCTCCACTCACGTGCACGGCACGACGTCAGACGACGTACTGAGAATCACAAATATCGCTGCAGACCACAGCGGAGAGTGGCGTGGCGGTGAGCAGTTAGGGCGATGTTAAAAAGTGGCTCCGGCGGGCCGTCACGCCATTCATAGGTGTCGAATTTACGACGCTCGTCCTGCTGATGCTTCTGGCAAAACCATGTAGTGTGGCCTCGATAACCGCCCTAATATTACACCGAACAACGCGACCGCCATGGTGAGTGGTCGGGCTGGCTAGGCGCACTCGGAGTCATTAAAACTAGGTGGATAGGCGTCGAGTGTGCAGATGTGGCTTGCATGACAGCTGGTGAACCAGAGAAGGCTTGTGCGTACGTCGGCTGGAGTCAAGGGGCTGAAGAGTATACGTACGCGGGACCGGCCATGCAGCAACTCCTCCTTGATAATGTAATGCGAAATGGAGCTAGGGGTGTAAGCAGGACTTGAGATGGCTCAGAGACCAAATGATTGCAGCTCTTCCACAGTAACCCTCCAGATCATGACACGTAACGAGGTGGTGGTGGTGTTTTCAGGGTTTTCGAGCGGTACCTTAAAGGACTCAAGTTCCTCAACGTGTTAGAACGTAGCAACAGCATCGGTGACTGTTTTCGGGTTCTCTACTGTCAACGCATTGAAACATACCACACCAGTGCCTTTCAGCACATGTCGAACTCTCTCAGATTCAGTCATTAAATTGTTAAATAGGTGACAGAGAGCAAGCACATCCACTGTGTATGAGGTGTAAGATTCACCGCGTTCTTCGTTGGAGCGTCCAGCGTCTTCTTTGCTGAAGCTGAATGAAGTGCCTGGCTGTAACGTCGACAAAGTTGTTGCTTGAAGTCTGTTCTGTTTGTGGTATTAGCTTCATGCTTGAAAAACACGTTTTTGCTACGCCCGTCAGATAAGAAGAAACACGGTGATGCTTGAACTGATCATCAAAGTTGTTAATACAACTCACCCAGTTGTATTGGTCCAAGTAATCCTCAAGATTTTTTACCTCACAGTCCGGCGAACGGGAGCCAATCACGCTGGCGCCCTCTGATAATCTACGGTGGATGAGCCGCGGTAGTGTGGTGCGACTGGTGCGCGTTATTGTGAATGCTTGAAAACTGCGCGAAATCAAAAGATGACCAAGTGCACGTATAGCGTCACCTGAACAACAACGACGACGTCGAGAACCGGTCAGCGTGAGAGCGCGGAGTGCAGGTATCCAAGTCATAAAACATTCAAGGGCCAACGGCTGGTCACCAGGAAGTTTTAAAGGGTCAATCGGGACGAGACGAGTGTGCCCGAGAGCAAGCTAATCCCGAAGGGCAAGAGAGCAGGCAGTTCGAGGCGAACGAGGCAAGAGGAAAGCCGCAGCTGGGAGCTGAACACAGGCAGTCGGGTGGTGGAACTGAGACTTCTGGACTTCACCTGGCCTGGGCCTCCGGACAGCGCCTTCCAGGGATAGCGGGCTGCCACAACGTTGAGACCAAGACCTGCAGATTCCGGTGCGGTTGAAGCAACGGCAGTTGGGTCACGGGCCTGGGCTTTGCAACCAGCCTCTTCATCGGACGAATCTGGGCCTGCCTAGGCATCACCGAGTGAACCCCATTACATCATTGCCGCCAGCGAGCATCGGTACACGCCGTCGCCACCATTCCAGCAAACACATGTTGGTGAGACCGAACTTACTGTCTTCCCAGCTCCACCGAATCCTCTTGACAGAACTGTATTGGGTAGCTGTAACTTTCAACCGACATTTTCGGGACTTTAGACGTTTTCTGTCTGAAGCCAGCTTTTAGCCAGATACTAACTCTTGTAGTTTGTGTTGAGTTTTTGCTTTAGCTCTGCAGTAAATATTTAGGTGTTGTTTTTTGTGTCACAAACTGGCTTTGTCCTTATTACCAAAACTCTCTGAGGCTCAGCCCAGAAGAAACAAATGTGTAAGAAGAACCTTGCATCACAGGTAGCAAGGGCTGTTAGGACGGTACACACTAAACCAAATCTGACCCTTAAGGGTGTAAATGAGCTTGTCGCCAGACGAACACCCTTTGCTCCCTATTGGGTGTTCAAAAAAGGGTGCTGAGAAAGGGTGCAGAGCTCAGCACCCTTAAGAAAAGGGTGCAGAGCAAAAATTTTGAAGGGTGTAATGAGTGCACCCTTTAAAAAAGGGTGCTGTGATGTCATAACACCCTTTTAAATGGGTGCTTGAAGGGTGCTCCACATCGAGGTACCAGTGGGCCAAATCTAGGATTGATGCTGGAGATGGCTAAAAATGCAGATTTCTGTATACTCTGTAGACCATGCTGAGTGACAGCCCACATACAGTTTGTTAGCACATGAACAGATGTACAATATCATTCATTCATGCATGCATGCACCGTGCGGTCGACTCCACGGAGTGCATGCATGCCTCTCGCAGCTGCTTATGAAACCAGCACTGAAGCACAGTGGCAGCTCTATAGGTGGGGCTTTGGCAGTATTGTCTTCTAAAACACCCCGGCTCTGCAGTTAAGCTGCAGTTAAGTGGGCTGCAGTGTTTCGCTCTTTATATATATATATATACACTAATAGAGAATACGGCACTGTTCTCGAAAAGTGCCGCAACTGTGTTTTCTTCTGTTCAGGTGTTGCTCCTCGGGTTTTTTTTTTTTGATGTTCTGGATAGAACAAGCCCTACTTCTTGTGAACAGTGCTCAATTTTTCATAAGCGTACATTGTTGCGAGAGCAAAGTTAGCTTCACCGTAAAGGAAGTGTGATTTGGCGAAGCCGCCATTCTCTAGCAGTCAACAAAGCGAAGGCCGCACCTACAGCTGTCTGTACATTCGCACGCTATAGTTACCCAAGCGCCCTTGAAAAGCGCTCTGCAGAGTGTCGGCTGCATGGCACATTGTTTAAGGTGGAAGTGTTCAATACTGTGTATACCTTTTAAAACAAGCTTTCCTAAAAAAAGTGTTTCCATATTCATGTAACTCATCACGAACTGTGTAAATGGTCTAGATACAGCTAACCATTTTTGAACCTCAATTGCACGGCATCCATCTAAGGCCCCTTCTTGCACACATGCATGCCCAAGGGATGGATGCTTCGTCACAATGCAGACATGCATGCCTGCAAATTAGATTTATTAGGTACAAATAGTGCTGACCATTTTAACAGCCATATATTTCTTTTAAAAGACAAGCGGATATTATGTGCTACTAACAGCACCTGATCGAATTGTACTGACTTGACATGTGTGGCACAGGAGGGCTTTTCTGCATTTGTGACTGCAGAATATTTTGCCCCTAAGATATTTTAATATAGAGCAACACTATGCAAATACAATCACGTAAACTATTTTATTGTACAAAGCATACAACCCAAAAAGTCTCAATATTAAATATGGGCATTGATCTACAGCACCTACATTGCAACGGTGAGATCAGTGTTAGTGAGAAATTCAAACTTCTGTTGTCTTAATGGGGCCGATAACTGCCCAGAACATAAAGTGAGGCGACTGCACAGATAGAAAGATTATCCCTCATAGCAACTCAACCCTGTTTTTCTCGTGAAAAGTGAAGTTATATTTTTATTTATTCATTCAATATCTCATAAATAGCCTGTGGCCCCACTTGGTGGCAGAAACTTCAATTATCCTATGTACGCTGTCACGTGACTGTAAACTAGTGCATGCATTTAACAATTCTCTTGTTAGTATTGAAATATTGTTTGCTTCTTTATAGTAAACGATATCATTCCACAAAAATGTACATATAGGCCTGCATTAAAGTACGCATTAAAGTGGCACTCACAGCCCTTGCATAATTTAATAATACCATGCGTGTCAGCTTGTCTTAAGCAACTTTTCTAAGTGCTCATGAAATGTGCACGCAGTTTCCAGGTCACTAAGACTTCGGAGCGACGTGATTTTTTACCAACTTGTCTCAGAAATGACGTGTTCTGCTAGTCAGCATGGCCACACATATGCGCAGAGATGTTTTCGCTGATTAAGCTTGGCTCAAGTGCCGAGAGTAAAGACGACAGGACAACCCATCCACAACACAGTCGCAACAACCTTAGATGCAGGCGCACGCAACGCAAATATAGAAACTGAACAAAGTCACATTGCCTCAGTATAACAACTCGTTATTTAAAAAAAATTGTTATAAAGCTCGGAATAAATGTGGTTAAGCATAGTTACAGGAACTCCTGCGAAAGCAGCACAACAACAGAATGCACAAGTTAGCAATGAGGCTACTGTAATCGCTATCAACTCTCAGTGTTTCTGGATAAAAGGGTTCATCCCTGTTTAGAGCCTTTCAGATCGAAAAATATTGGTTATAAAATGAGTCGGTATTTTTGGGAATATGTACTGTGGCTACAAACTCTACGAAGGATAAGCTTTCTGTCACGCAAAAAAAAACTGGGTAAAAAAAAGTCAGTTGTCGGTCCCTTTATATTGTTTCTTGTGACTAGACATTTTTTTTTCTCTCGTCTTCCTTCATGGTTAGAGAAAACAAAACACATAGGGTAAAAAAAACGAAATAAAAACTGGGTAAAAGAATGAGATGTCTGTCCCTTTAAATGTTTCTTGTGACTAGCCGATTTCTTTTTCTCGCCTTCCTTTATGGCTAGAGAAAACAAAACACATACCGTTAAAAAAACCGGAATATAGGTCGAACTTTTTCTTAAAAAAAGAACGCAATGAAAAGTCGACCTTCTTGTTATGCACCGGTCATTGGCAAAAAAAAAGATGTGGACATTTACCAACAATGGGCAGTAGAAGTAAAAAGCCTGCATGGCCATTGTGAGCATGAGTAGCGGCGCCGTTAGGCAAGGCCTACAATGTTTTGGCAACACCATTTTGCTTTGGTTATCTTTGTCAGTCTGCTGTTTTTTTTCTATTTCTTTTAGAAATGAATAGTGCCCCGCCACGGTGGTCTAGTGGCTAAAGTACTCGGCTGCTGACCCGCAGCTCGCAGGATCAAATCCCGGCTGTGGCGGCTGCATTTCCGATGGAGGCGGAAATGTCGTAGGCCCGTGTACTCAGATTTGGGTGCATGTTAAAGAACCCCAGATGATCGTAATTTCTGGATCCCTCCACTACGGCGTCTCTCATAATCATATCGTGGTTTTGGGACGTTAAACCCCCCAAATCAATCAATAGAAATGAGTAGTAGTCAGCGGCTTTAAGAAAGAAGTTATCCGAGTATGCCGAAGTGCATAGCAACCTGACAGCACATTGGGAATCCGGCACACCGGAGAAAAGCGTCCGATACTGGAAAAGCCAAAAGCAGCACATCACACCTAGCAGGAAAAAAAATGGACGAACTGCGGTGCACCCCAAACTTAAAACGCTATTTGTCGAATGTGTCCGGGAGCTGTGTGCAAGACCGCTACCTGTAACAGCGAAGTGCATCGACTAGAAAGCTCTCGAGTGCACTACTCTGGGCTCACAAGGCTGCACTTTGAGGAATCGCCATCAAGGACGTGCCGATTTATGAAGCGGAAGAGCTTTGCGCTAAGGTGGCGTACTTCTGTCTTTTCGCAAATGCTGCATCAGTAATGCATTGGGTGGAACGGAAGACTGGTATGCTATGAGACATTACAAGAGGAAAAACACGTCGCGCTCAAGTTCAAACGAGTCTGAGTGACAGCACTCTGTAGCCTTCTGGCGTTTTACGTAAGGTTACTGTCAAAATAAAATGAAATATCACCACAGCCCACCTGGTTTTGTCGCAGTAAGGGTGCACCGAAATACTGTGCGATATTTAAAGAAAATTTTCCGGAGATTCTAAGTGTGGGAGCAGTCGACCTATATTCCGGTTTTTACAGTATATCAAAAATAAAGCTAAACGTTACATTCAACATGCCACAGCTTTGGCCACTTTGTTCAGAAATCTCGTGGCAACTACTCTAGGAGCACTCAAAGTGAGTTTGAGGAAAAGGCGCTCTATCACAACAAAGGTGTTAAAAAGTTTCCGCTGGTATTGGCAATTAAATACCCAATACGCAGAGACAACGGCTGCCAGACCCTCTTCTGCATTTTTCACACTGAAGAGTTTTTCCCGGTCGAGTTTCACGTGAAGAAAGTCTGCATCCTCAATGTTTTCTCCTCCAGAAAACACCACGCATGGTGTTGCAGGAACGCACGGCTCCTGTAAAAGCAAGAAAAATATTGCACCATTACCAAGAGGCTATGAGAAATCTATTTTTATTTCTTTGCACATAGCTATTCTAGAGCTTCCTGTCGGTTATACGTGACAGTAATATAACGTTAAAAAGTAAGAACACCAAGTCCAGTATTTATGCGCATTATTTAGGTGTTTGATGTCAACAGCATATTCTTCAGTAAATCAGCAGTGGCAGATAAATGCTGAGACACAATGGTACCTCAGTGCTGAATAAGGAAAACCACATGAGCAGGGATGCAAGTGATATTTTGCTTTTTGGAGCAGATTCAGGAACAGAAAAAGTGCTGATTTGGAGCAGCCTTAGGTGTCTTCGGAGCAGAAAAAAATGGTAGTTTAGGACGGCTATTAATGTTTTCGGAGGAGATGCATGTTCCTAATAACTCCTGCAGTCTAAAGCATCTCATAAATATTTATAATTATTATTAAACAGGTAGTATGCTACTATGCAGGTAGTACATAACTAGTATAGTAGCATCATTTTCGTAAATCAAGGGTGAGTCCAGACTTCACTTGTGTTCAGGTTAGGAGGACATCCCTTGCAAGTGCCCCCCTTGATATTTAACTTTAGCACATGACATAACTGAGTTAGCAGTTAAGCATAGTGCAATCAACTTTTTTAAAGGCTGTTCATTTTTTACTGCTTCGCTGTGTTAAGTTCCTCTCAGCTGTGTGAACTATAAAATGTGCAAAGAGGTTAAAAAATAGACTGAATAGAACTATCTATTTACTCGCACTCAGACTCCACGCTCGCTTTTTAAAATTTTATTTCAAAGCATGACTCGAAGGGCATGATGATTCTTATAGCGCAAGCTCAGAACAATAACGGGACGGAAATACGAGCACTTCTTCTAGTAACGTTCGTCTTCTCGTCCCTTTGTTGTAGTTCTCAGCTCGCACTAGAATAATCATCATGTCCTACCAACTAGCCCAAACTGCCGCACGTTTAAGCATGATATAAGGGGTCGTGAAAACAAAGCTCGCCTTTACACGATAACGCGATCTCATCACAAGTCACACGCACTGACCAGGCGACACCAGCCGGAGTATACCTGCATAGATGCTTTGCTTATTGAGGAACGCGGAACTGCATGACATCTGCGAGCGCATGCAAGGGAAGCTCAACACCGTCTTTGCTATACACAGTCCACTTCCCACAAGAACGCTGCTTAATATGGCGCGAGCAGCAGAGTTCAAGCTAGCGCAGATTGAGTATGGACAATGCCGGCGGCTGTGCATTGTCCTTTTATGAGCAACTTTTTCATGACCACTATAATGCTTATATAAATAATAATACAAGCCCTATCACAAAAAAAATTGGCCAGCACGGCCTAGATTTTGTCACCCCTTGGGATTTTTCAGGACTTCTGTCACTGAGTAGTAGCATACTAGGATGATGGTGTATACAGCTTGCTTTTGGTTTCCTTTAGACTCACTGGATGGTCAAATGGTTCAACTTCTATGTTTTAGTTTGCCAACACCATTTCGGGGCAGGTTTGGAGCAGATAATAGAAAATATTGCATTTTGGAGCAGCATGAAGCAGCATTTCTCTTTTGAAGCAGTTTGAGCAGCACTTACATCAGTGCATGAGAGGTTCTAGCCACATGTACTAGACACAGAACAATGAGATCAACTTTTCCATTTGCACAGGGGAAGCAGAAAAAAGTTGTGGACATGCAACATTTGCACACCGAGAGATATAAAGGAAAGTTGCATTTTGTATTTAAGGAGCACTAACACCTGAGCGAGTTGTATAAATTTAACGCTATGAAACTTCACAGTAGAACTTCACAGCAAAAGAATCAGACAAACGTGCCTAGTTTGTCTTTTGTACATGATACCTACGGGTACAATGTGTGTGTATACTCCTGTGTATATACATGTAGACACATGTGTACAATACGCATGTGTATATGCATGTACAGATTCTTCCTGTCAACTTACATATACACAGTTTGCATTGACGTCACCGTGGCCACCCTCTTAGGACCCCCCGCTGGTTAAGATGCTGCACGAGCTCTAGCAATGACATCAAACTAATGCTATGCCACTCGCATTCCTGTATGTTCCCCCTTGGTGCAGGCTTGCCAATAGAATAAAGCAGGGAGAGTACAGAAGAAGGTGGAGACCCAATGATTCTGTCGTCTTCAACACTTCTAATTTGTAATGAGATAAAGAGCCATGGTTTTGCCATCTTAGGGCACCTGCAGAGCAAAGAACCTGTCTGTTAAATCACGTAAAAATTATGTACTACATGCACAAACTGTGTATGGTTGTTGGTTTTGATGCATCTTAGCATGTCAAATCAAATTCACCGGTACCCTGCTGAAACGCATGTGGTTTGTTTTATTGCAAACAAAATTTTGCACGCTATTGCTCCACTTTTGTGCAGAAAGAATTGAAATTTTTTCAATACCTTGCAGGTCTAACTACACGTGAGAATAATCTGCTTTTTGTCTGCAATGAATACATGTCTTCACAGAAACTCAGGGCGACAATATAAAAGTTGTTTATCTTTTGGATTAGCTCACACATCTGTTCCCTGTAAATAGCTCCATAAATACTACGCTTTGTTGACCGTAGGACTATCACCGTGAAGCAAACCACACTTGTGAGCACTGTTTAGAGCAATACTCATACTTAAAATGCAATGTATGAGGAAAACTTGCAAGAAACTTACCCCCTCTTGAACAAACAAAGACGACAGACCACCAAGTTCTTTGACATTTTCAGACAGAATCCGAAGGACTGCAATTGTCAAGATGTCTGCAAGGATGGCAATAAAATTGACAGTTAACACTCAAGTGCACTTTTTCAATGATTTCCTAAAAGTGAGAAAGGTTAATTTTGTTAAGTATTTGCTGATTTCCCAAAACATTCTTTATCATTGCATGTAACTATGCCCAACACTACATCAGCTCATTTTCATTCAGATATCAAACAACATGCCACCCTGGTTTTCCTGCTAGATCATTGTCAAGAAATTTCAGTTCAGCACTAGACATGAGTTGATAACGTCAAGAGCTACAGTTAAAGAACCAAAGATTCATGCACAGAAGTACTCGAGAAGCTATCAATTAAGTACAGATGTGCTCTAATGGGATGACCATGAGACCAAACCCAGCAAGACTTATTTGTCATGAAGTGCCAATCTAAAAGGTGCCCTGAAGCGTTTTGAACACTACTCACGGCGCGTTCGTAGCCTCTCAGGAGACATTTGTTGTGCCTGCTCAAGCAATGCCATTGTAGCTGTTTGGCAAGGAATCTGTCGTGCTTGGGCCATTTTCACAATTTTGTTGATCCCTTCTGTGATACAAGGCAATGGGTCAATCTTCGTAAGTCTTTGAAAGTCATTGCAAAACTGCAGAAAAAAAAGAAAAAAAATGCATACAAAGTGCTATGAAAGTCGGTACAAGATCTAAAATAGCATTTGCATAAGGCAATTGAATAAGGCTAGCACATCGAGAGATTTATGACTGTCAGTCTTCCTTGTACCGCCTTCGGGTGCACACTTTCACCAGTTTATGCCTCGGTGATCAAGATCACCCGCCAAAGATACAGAAGATTAGCGATAATAACTGCGTCCTATCAGGCTGAACAAATCATCAGAGTTTTTTTATTGAAGTTGGCTGGAGAATTATGGCAGACGGTAACACACTCTGACAGCACAGGTTACAAATAACAATACTTGTAGCACGACCTATAACATTTCAATATTGACTTCTGCTTCAATTATGGTAGTGTGAAAACCGTTTTTTACCGCAACAAACACACTGGTAGACAGCGCTACTGTGGTGAATTCGCGTCTTGTAGTTTACTGTTCGTCTGGCCTGTAGTGGGGCAAGAAACTCGAGCAGTGTTTCATGTAACATCCCTTTCACCTGTCACAATGCCAGTGCACCTCAGCCGAAGATGCCATTAGATTCAGCTGCACCTTCAGCTAAGCAAGCTAACATGCTGTGTTTCATTTGTAGCAAATAAACCGACTTACCCTTTCAAAGACCATCATGTACGGGTGCTTGATCTTTGCCTCACGAACACTAGCTGATGCGACGTAAGAGAGTCTCAGGCGCCACGTCAAAGCCATCCTTTCATTGATTTGACCTTCATCGGGAGAACTTTTGCGGGCCTCGGAGATCAGCCAATCTGTATGCATTGCGAAGCTTGCTTCATCCTCACCAATTGTAGACATCAAGGGGGCCTAGGGGAAGCAACATCAAGATGAGTGATTTCAGCATAAAATCATTTGCCCTATGTAGAGCCAAACTGCAGCAATATTTACATCTCTTGAAAAAATTATTGGCTCATTTACTGTAACTTATTCAAATACATTATATGAACACATCACTAAAAATTAGAAATGAATACATCAGCCAAGGACATAGTGCCTACGAGGCATCAAACTTAAAAATAATTGTTGTCAGACATTAAGACGACTGTATGTTTGAGTACCCCAAATGCTTAATCTAATGGGTATCCTTGATTTTGCCTGCTATTGTTCTTTCTATTTGATGGCTTTAGTTTTGTCTAGGCAAATTGATTGGTCAATATTTTACTAACCTACTGAATTGATACATCCCAGATATTTCAATACCACTTCAAAAACTTGGAGAGTTTCTGAGTGCTTTTAATAAAAACAGGGAAGTATTTTAAAGCAGAAAATCAATATAGCATACTCCTTATAACCTTTGTGCACATTATTTTCCAAAACTAAATAAGACACTGTATTTTACTGAGAAATTTAACCAGATAAAATTGAGGATGCCGCAGTGAGCGATGGAAAGGAAAATGATAGATGTGACCTTAAGAGACAAGAAGAGAGCAGAGTGGAACAAACCGTGCTTAAAGGGTATCATATTTGAAATCAAGAAAAAGAAATGGACATGGGCCGGGCATGTAGCGTGTAGGCAGGATAACCGCTGGTCATTAAGGATGACTGACTGCATTCCCAGAGAAGGCAAGCGGGTTAGAGGGAGACAGAAGGTTAGGTGGGCGGATGAGATTAAGAAGTTTGTGGGTATAAATTGGCAGGATCGAGCATAGGACCAAGTTGACTGGCAGATTATGGGAGAGGCCTGTGTCCTGCAGTTGACGCAGTTAGGCTGATGATTACGATAAAGATTTTAGTGAGGAATTCCCCTCACCAACTTTAGCACTTTGTGCCGCTGGAGCTCCGCTGCAGCTGTTTCTTCAGACCCTTTCCTTCGTGATGCAAACTTGATACGGTTGTCACCGACACGACCATCATTAGGGAGACCCCGTCGCAGATTCTAGAATCTGTAGCGCAAGGCTACTTTCCACGAGTCCTGAGGGGGGTATGAACAATGAAATAATACCCGTTATACTCAAATTCTCAAGTAAATTACTACAAAGAAAAGGCCCATACCACAATTTCAGCAGGCATTATATAAACAAGTAAGGAAGAAGCAAATCAGTTTCAACACAGGTGATTAAATAAACTTAAGCTTAGTACCAGTGTTGTAATCACCAAAAACAAATAACTAAATACATTACTTGTCACTCAAACAAATAAGGACTAAGAGATTATTGGAAGTTTTCTGCAAAAAAGGCCGACGCATTACCCTTACTGACACCAAAAAAGAAGTACCAGATGTCACTTATGAATTTACTCTATCATTACAAGTTTGAATGAGTGTTAGCAGAGTGAGATACTGGGCTAGTTGGTTTTTTATGAATGAAAAAAATTGTGCTACAGTTGAGGCGGAAAACAAAGTTAGAGAGGAGACAAAAAATGAAGCCGACAGTACAAGCACAAATTATCAACTGAATGCGTCAGTTCCAGCTCCATTGCACTAACCCCCACGAAAATCGAATTTATCAAAAGCCAGAAATAGCAATTTAATCAGCATACTAGGGATAAGAACTTTCAATCAGCACCACATCTGATAATCGCAATCACCCCATATGTAGCACCCGAAGACAGTGGAGCCGGGTTGCCGGGCCCAACCCTCTTCGTAAACCGAATTTACTCTTTCTAGGAAACCTTCTTTCTTTAAAGTTCGTTCAATAAACTTCAGTTGATAGTTTGCGCTTGCACTGTCCACTTCATTTATTGTCTTCTCCCTAACTTTGTTCTCCGCAGCAACTGTAGCGCAATTTTTTTCAGTTCGCTATGGCAACTTTTAGTAATTGTCGTCTAACCCTCAGAATCCCTCACAAACATTTTAAGAGGCTCATATTCATAGGTTGCATAAAAATGGAGACCATTCAATGATTTGGCTTGAAATACAATTTTAAACATATTTTTTTCAATTGTGGAAAACCTTAGCTATATTATACGAGCCTCAACTTGCATTTAGAGTTACATGTAATGGTTTATCGCTTTGTGACAGTTTCACAATGCGACATTAAGCACAAGATGAGAATTCATGGTCAAACCTCCTTGCAAAGAAAGCATCCCTTTACTCACCAAGATTACAACAATTCTGACAGCGTGCTTCTACAAATGAAACATATATCCACGTTCTGTAGAAAAATATTGCTTGATTGGTGAAGTGCACGAAAAAAAAATCATGAATAATTTTCGTCACTTACGCCCACCCAATTTTGCAAAAGCTATTAGAATTTATGTGAAAGTGTTCAAAGTCACCGTTGTTCACTCAGGAATTCGATGACTAGAAACCTATACCCACATTTGCAAACTGAAAAAGCAAATGTTTTGGAAACGAAATTGGTAAACAGCACAAATGTATAGCAGGCACCACTTTGCAATAACTGCAATTTCTTGGAGTTGTCATCAGAGAGCTTCTCTTACTTCTTAGTGAACACGACAAATAATCACGTGACAGACGCATTTGTGATATTCTATTTTTACCACGAGGCGTTCTGACATTGAGGTAAATGAATGTCGGGGCAAGCTGAATCAATGTGATGTCTATGAGACGACCCAGGAAATTGGTATGAAGATTAATGAGCAACATGACACACCACATCGAAAAATGTTAACCTAAGCATGTTACATGTTAACTATCGAAATTTGCAAAGAGTGCGTTTGAAAAGTGACCCATTATCGGTAACACCTTTACTTGCAACGCATCGTTCAACAATATGTCTGCACTAGCAATCAAAATTGGTTTTACACCTGTGCCACATGGGCACTTGAAAGGCCTTCAAACTGATATTTTATTGACTTAATGGCGAAGTATGAGCTGCAAAGTGGATATCGATTATCTTTTGGTGACAAGAAAGCGAAAATAAAGATTAGCAGTGCCACACAGCTTGTAAGAGATAGTCCTGAACTACGTAGTTGCTGTTCAAATCTGGAATGTAGCAGCATGACTGAGTTGACAGAGTTGTGGCATTTCGAAGGCCATCAACTGAATAGCATATCGAAACTTACAATGCGACACACGTATTATCTGCAACTGCAGTACTGCTGAAAAAAAAAACAGGAACATAAGACATCACATAGTATTCGGGTAGTAAAGGTTTCAGACACAATTTCTGAGAAAAAAAATCAAGAGTTGATATAGAGCAGTTTCCTCTACACCAGTTGTATCAAAGGTGTGATGATGCAAGTACTACCTCTGCCTGTGTAGATTACGAAAGCTTTTTAGATTACCGTAGCTTTTTTTTTCGTTTCATATCAAAATGCACATCAGGCAAAACTTTTAGTCACAGTTTTTACCTTTGCAAAGGACCAGAATACTGCTATCTGAGCAAGCCCTCAATGAGTTCGAACGCAAAAGTATTTGTGCGATAATGAGCCTGACCGAAATTGCTTTATCGAAACTCCACAAAGATCAATGTTCCCAGTGAAATAACAATTTACGTACAGCTCCAGTTCCCAATGCATTCTTTAGTTGTGGGTATTTTTCCAGCAGAAGTGAGGTCACTCGTGAATAAAAATGGCGAGATGGAAACCTGGAAAATATTGGAAATATTTCTTTTGCGAGGGCTTAACGTCTGAAGTGACTGAGGTTATGAGTGAAGGGCTGTGAAAATGTAGGCCACCTGGAGTTCAACTACGTACACAGCTAAGGCACATTGCCAGGCTAGTTGGTTGGAGTTCATAATTTATATGGATATACCGCACCACGACAAACACAAAAAGAGAGAGACACACACAGCGCTAACTAGCAACTAATGTTTTATTTGCGATCACACATGCTATTTATACAGTAACAGACTGATAAAATCTGAAAACGATCATGTTTAAGGTACAGCTCAGCTCACACATGCGTCATCGCTGATTGCGACAAATTGCACTTGCCAACGTCAAAGTGAAGATTGTAGATACTTCATGAGCTGATAATGCTATGAAAGCCACACTAGCACAGTTTTATTTCATTTTGTCAATTTCATAGAGTTCAACAATTTCACGGATAATTCTGTCACGTGCCTTATAGAGAATACAGGTGACACTTGTGTTGTCTATATTGCACTCCTTTGACTTGTGATTTCTTTGTTGTAATAAGCCAATCCGGTAGGTGTGTCAACGAAAGACTTAGGGAACACAAGTACAACATAGGAAAAGCTGTATATGGTCATTTGGCCCTTCACTGTCAAAGGTGCGGTTGCGTCCCAGTGTTTCAAAACACCTGTATTCGCTATAAGGCACGTGACAGAATTACACGTGAAATCGTTGAACCCTATGCAATTGACAAAATGAAGAAAAATGTGCGAGTGTGGCTTTCATAGCTTCGTCAGCTAATGAAGTATCTACAATCTTCACTTTGACATTGGCAAGTGCAATTTGTTGCAATCCCTGACGACGCATGCATGAGCTGGGCTGTATCTTAACATGATCGTTTTCAAGTTTTATCGGTCTGTTAGTGTATAAATAGGATGTGTGATCGCAAATACAACATTAGTTGCAAGTTAGCACTGTCTGTCTCTCTCTTTTTGTGTCCTTGTAGTGCGCTACACCCATATAAATTAAGTGCACAGGCCTATGCCATTTCACTTATATGAAAGTGTAGATGACATGGTCGAGCACCACAACCACTGCATGATCGGGGTAAAGCGAAAATATCATTGTTCGTGTCTCCACCAATGTATAGTTTGTTTTTGCCTCTGAAGAAGATACCATTATTTTGGCAAATGCCTGTCAGGTGTTTTTTTTTAATTGAATGATGTGAAGACTCAACGACTTGCTGCGCAGAATCAAGTATAGTAAAACCTAATTCAAAGACTGTCGGAGCCACACAAAATGTTCGCATTAGCACGTTTTTCAATTTCTAAAAGCTCTTTCAACTCAAGTTAGCCAGAAATCCTTCATTAGTTATTATTTGATCGTGACAATTTTATAAACTTTCTGCATTATGAAAGTAACTGAGTAGGAAGTATACACATTTTTGTTAATTCTCTCAAAAAATGTCAATATGAAGACCCGGTGCTCGCAACTTTACATTGTTATAACAGCGAGATTTTTTTGTAACCCAATTTCATGACACTGAACTCATAATTTACAAGGCACTGCTAATCTCATAAACATCACAAACGAGGCAATTTACTCACAGTGTGATCTTCCTCATTTCTGAAAAAAGCATGTCAACAATTTTCCGAAACACTGCCGATGAAATGTGGCCGCCAGCGGTAATGCTTTCATGAAGTGTGCCGAGGTTTGGGAAGACAAAATTGTGTCCATGGTCCTCTGATAGTGAAAGCCTACAAGAAAGCGTCAGTTTAGAGCAGAGTTCTGAAGAAAATACTATTGCTATAAATTTTGAAGTGCCCTTGTCACTAATGGCAACTTACCGAAGAAGTCATGTTAGCTGTGCCACTGTACATAATTATGAATACCATGCCACTGATAACATTTTAGCCAATTTTTTTTAGCAGTTTTGAGCAGAATTTTTTATGAAAGAAAATTTTTTCTTCTACGAGACTATGATTGGTATCATGAGCCTAGATACTTAGGTAGCAATTTCTTTAGCAAAATTAAAAGTGGTCAGTGGACATGCTCCGACATTCATCACTGAATACACCACACACCCAGTGATCTTACTGAAAGAAAGCCAGCCTTGAATATTTTTTGGGAAAAGGGGTGAAATCTCTACAAATTTCAGCTTATTAGTACATGTTTAGCCTTGAGTCCATGACACATTTATTAAAGAGGTCAAGCAATTAACAGTCCGAATCGAAGCAATCATCACGAGCACCAAATGTGGTCCTAGTCTTTGTCTTTTTCTGCACTGCTGTTTGTGCCCTATCCATCATAAAAATCGTTCAATTAAACCTGTAATAAAGTCAATGTGGTGCAAAATAATAAAATTCACTGCTACTAGTGTAGTGCATATGAGCAAACTTTGGGTCCAATAGTTTGCAGCTAGGTACTTAACAGCTGTGAATGTACCCGTAACTCATATGCGTTACCGGCATTGGCATTGCCATAAGCACAAATCATGAAGTACAATGAGTGCTGAAGGCACAAAATGAGTTCTTAGAGCACAGAAGACACATATGATTTGAAATGTCGTAACCATAAACTGGGCACAGTGTAGCTGTATTTCTCATACTGCAGTTTAAGGCATTCTTTTAACATCCTTTGTCTCTCTCCTCCTACCAGTGCACCGTAGTAGGCTATAATCCACCATCAGGTTGACCTTTCTGCTTTTCCAATCAAGGAGTATTTATAACTAGGTGATTAAAGAGACCATGCATCGATTTCTTTAATTCTCTAAGCTGTTAGGCAAAAACATGATATTACTTGCACCATAAATTAAGCATCGTTCCTTGCATCAAGGCAGCAATGTGCAATATCCCCCAATCTCTCTCAGCACGGCCTTTCTTCCTTAAGAATTGCTGTAGTGGCCCACCAGGGTGATTCAGTTTCAAATCGGCAGACTCCAAGTCATTACTGACAACAGCAATGCTCTCCCTGATTTCAGCAGTGCTTTTTTATGTGTCCCGACAGGCGGAATGTGGAATTTTGCAATCAGCTGAGCAAGGTGTCGTGACAGTAACAGTTGTTATCATTTATTCTGTTTTACACTAAGAATCTCCACTGCTTGAGAATGATCACAGATAAGCATAATCACAAGCAGGATGGTGTTGCCTTTTAGGAGGACATTATGGCTGTTAGTGCGTAGATCCTGGCGTTAAGAGAGGAAGATATACTGCAACAACAAGGTGGCACAACATGACCTGCCAGTTGCCTTACACGATTTTATTGCTATACAAGTCTCAAATCACTAGATATACAGCCCACAATAAGGCTAAATAAAGTAGTGGTTCAATGTGTTTCAGAAAAGAAGCCCTGAAATGGACTGCATCATACAGTTTTACGTCAATATGAAGCATATTGTAACAAAGGCAGACAATACTCGCTGTCCAAACAGGATCGTTCACGGGTGTTCACAAAAAGTGCAAGCGACAGTTCAAGACTCGTTTGGCAAAGCCACTTCGATCTGTAGTGATTGGCAAGTTTATTGTGTCCCTGCTATATGACACACTTGCATAGATTTTAAATCGGCGTTCACTTGATCCTTTAGACTTGCTTCACAGACTCAATGAATTTGTACCGAACCATCACAATCGTTTAGGGGTCCCTTTAACAGCTAAAACTAAACACTATCTGTGACCCTGTGAGAACCACTACAATTAATAAAAAGAGGACTCCCATACAGCTTATGAGTTTTTTTCGCATTTTAGTGCACTTGCGATTTTGATGTGAGGTTGACTATTGAAACCAGACATGCATCAAGTAGCCCAACAGAGAGCATAATAGAGGGAAAGTGTACTAAGGCATTAAAATGCACTTACATATCAAAGGAAACAAAGGAATTGTTTTCGTGTACTTGGCCTGCCACAAGCTACCGTACTGTCTCCTGTAACATGCTGAAAAAAAGAGTGAGAGAGGCCTCTAAACGCATTGGTATACAAGCTGGAACTTCAATAAATATGTGACAACCGGACAAAATACCTCTGTAGAAGTTGATGCACAGTGTCTGTCACTGTCCATTTGTGGGCGCACTTGAATTTTTGACAAGTCGGGTATAGTGTCCTCAGGAGAGACATCTATATACTCTTCAAACGTCTTGTCTAGTATCTGTGAATGGTAAAGCACAATTGTGTTTCATGTCGTGAAGAGACCTATGGAAATTATGAAATGACATGGCCGTAAAGTGGCTCTGTTACACAAGCCGCATACATTGTGAAAATGCACAAGCATAGTCGTGCTTAAGGTTTAGAAAACAGTATAGCAATATCATCCTGGATGCGCTGTACGCAAGCAAAACTCGCTAATAAACATCTGCTTGGCGAACGATCCTATACCGTACACTAAACTAATCATCACACTGTGTGAATGCCCCTAAAGGGCATGCCACACATGTAGCTTTTGATTGCAGGGGAGCACAAGATCCCGTTACAAAACGCATGGCCCGGATTCTCACACGACTTACGCGAAAAAAAAACAAAAAAACTAGCAGATCGCATGCACAATGGGAATCGATGATATGCGAAGCAGAACCTAACGAAACGGCGACGAGGCCGAAAGACGCCGGCAAGATCAGAGGTCCGCAACCCGCTGTTCGTCGCTGGCGGTTGGGACGGGGGCGATCGGTCTTCTTGTTGGTGCTAGCCACACTGTTTCTCGTCATGTGAAACAGCTTTTAGCAATGTAACCACATCTCATACATTTCGCGGAGAGCCTTCGTCAAGCGGTCTGTGGTACATCTGCACAATGCTACTTTAAGGCACACAGTTAACAAACGAACAAAAGAATACGTCAACTTGCCTGAAACGAGCTCGCCGTCAGGTCCACTCTGCCGCCGAGAACTGGGCACACGTTGATTGCCTGCTTGAGCGCACTGAGGGTGGCATCTTCGAGTACGTATGTTCCTTGCTGCACCAATGTGCGGTACACTAACTAGGCAGCGCGGCATTGCACGTAAAAACGCACACACGGAACCACTGGCACCTTCAGAAAGCTGCGCCTGAGAAATATCGCGCGGGAAACCGCACTGTGTGACCAGTGTTGCCAAGTCAGAAGTACGAAACCCGCCAAAGAAGCCCTAAAAATACACTAAAGAACTCGAAATAATTATCTAAACGTTTACAATAAGTTATTTTTTCACTAAGCTTTTTCAAATATTTTAAACTCAAAATAATTTATGTTTACATATTAAACAAACTGATTTCTTTTTACTAATAGGAAAAAGACGAACGTCGAGTAACCTAGCTTATCTCATAGTTTTATACAAATGTACTTGACCAAGGTATAGTGTACTAGAATTATTCTAATAAACTATATGTTAAAGCACGCATTTCGCGGTAAATCTGGCACTCATGCTGCCATGAACAAAAAACAATAACAACATTGGAGTCCACGCCGACATGTTACTAATGGAGGTTCTTTCCATAATCCATGCGTTAATATTTTATTCAATGCCCCTGTTTACAAGGAAAAAATTGAGAATTTTCCGAAAATGCCTTTCATTTAATGCTCACAAGTCCGGTCCTCATACAAAAACTCGAGGCTGTCCAGAAGGCCGACGATGCGGCGGTGAGGCTATATAGGCCTCCCCTCCCTACGTGAGAGCAGCCCGCGATCCTACACCTGTAAAACGGGGGTGGAATCCTTCAGGACCCCAATAAAGTTTTCCATCCATCATCATCCTTAAGATAGACGCAGCGGATGTAGTAAATCACATTTATTTTACAAAAAAAAACAGCCTATCCACGGAGTGAATAATTATGAGCGGGGCGAAGATTCGGAGGGTTTTATCGGTAAACCAGGAATCGTCCGTCCGTCCGTCCACACGTGCTCAGTAAGTCATAGAACTAGGTGGTCCCGTATCAAAATAGACATGCTAAAAATGTACTCTGCTTAGTTGGAGCGCTTCATCCTAGAATGCACTGGTGCTCCCATAGTTGTTCCATCTGACAAGCGTCAGCTTTTCCCATTGCGCTGCAATGGCAGCAATTTTTTCGTCTCACGCATTCAGAGATTCCTGCAGAGGCATGTCTTTAACAACTTGCACATCATTCCTAACTTAGAGCAGTCAAACTTTTTTCAGCACTCGCACATTGCCAGGTAGTCTCTATTGAAACTGTTTCAGCAGCATAGGCAGAAATCTGACACACTGCTTTTCAAATGGACGTTCAGCTTCTTAAAAAAACACGTTTACTGACTTCTTGTTGACCTTGCCATTTTCCCCGAATCAGCATCGCAATAATCCTACTGTACTTTGTGATACCCCGCTTTGATCGCTCGAAGGTGTGTGGACCTTCGACCACGGACCTAGCGATCACTTGTCCTAAGGTTCTCAGTGGACCCAAGGTTCTCAGAAGAGAATCTCAAAAAATAATTCAGGTGGTGACGCCACTTTAACATTTCCGCACCAAACACCATGACGTAAGAAATTTTGAAGACGCTTACAGGGTCCTGTGTAGCTTGCTATCAATGAAAATGATGTACACTGTAGACTGGACCACCCAAAGACTTAGCACAGGTAGTTCAGGAAAATTTATTCAAGCCAATACCACCAATGTAGTGTACTAGAACTCTGTAATGAAAGTACCGCAAAATATCTTGAATTTTCTCACGTCAAGCGCGCAGATTTTGTCGTGCAATTTAAAAATGAAGCTTCAACATTGATTTTCTCTGCCAATAACGAATTTATGAGAGTGAAGCATAAGAAATTAGAGTTCTCAGAGTGTTCTTTAGTGTCCCTTTTAACAGCTGCCAGTAAATGCTTGAAAGAATAATTTAGCAACTTGTATCTCCTCGACAGATTTTTTTCGCTACTTTTAGTACACTGCCATTCATGCTCCCTGGCGTTTGGCAACCCTGTTCGACAATCTTTGCCGGGAACACGAAGGAAGGAAGGATCGCAGTCTCTCAGATTAAGGACGCTGCAAATGCAATGTCTTTTTCTTAAATGGTGCTGTTTAGTGGGATCGTTGCCCTTTGTGTGTGTTATCGCTGTTTCAAAGCCCGAACAACGCCGGCCGGCTTGCAACGAACATAACAAAGGTAAGCGTTATGAAACAGTGAACCTGTGTGGTGCTTCTCGCGCGCGATGGTTTTGGCGAGAAATGAAAAACTGAACTCCGACAGTAATTTTAACTGCTAATAATGAACTAGTGACAGGGAAACATGTGGCATAAAAGTTGTAAAGTGCTTTTTGTCAATCTAAACAGGGCAGGAATACTTCAACATCCATCATTGATCAATTTGTAAGCATTGCTGCCTTTTTTGCGTCATAAGTGATGAGGCAAGTGCATCCTGTACAGCGCACGTCCTCGTCACAACGGCGCGAAAACGCTTTATTGCGCGTTTTTGCTCGCCGTCTCCTTATGTCAACTAGGAAAAGTGCTACATGATAATGGGAGAGGCACGGCACCGGAGCTGATTGAGCAGCCGTGCTGTGCGGCATTGCGGAACAGCATAAGCAGGGTTCCACTTTCGGGAGGGGGGGGGGGGCAAATGTTTATTGCAGTGCCTCTTTCCCATTAGGGTTCAATGTATGGGATTGACATTGCGCCCCCACCCCTCCTCCGTATTAAGTCAACATGTGGGCTGACTTAGCACCCCCCTCTTAGGTGATTACTAGGTGGGTGGCCGCCCCCCCCCTGCCCCCCTCGGGCGCCGTTTTTAAATAGGGGGACACGTGAGTGGTTAGTGATGATGAAATGTGCATCTGGTTTGACTTCTGAAAACCACGTCATGATTATGAGAGACGCCGTAGTTGAGGGCTCCGCAAATTTCGACCACCTGGGGTTCTTTAACGTGCACCCAAATCTGAGCACACGGGCCTAGAGCATTTTCACCTCCATCGAAAATGCAGCTGCCGCAGCCGGTATTCGCTCCCGCGACCTGCGTGTCAGCAGTCAAGTACCTTGGCCCTTAGACCATCGTGGTGGACGGTGAAGAATGAAATGATTTGGGTGCTTTGAGCTTATGTCCGTCAAAAAAAAAAGACATTCCAGGCGTAAGCAGACAAAACCACCTTAAGAGCAGCAGAGCTAGAGGTGTGACGAACAATAGTCCTCGCCGAGTGCCTGTCGAGGTATTGTGCGCACCTCGCAAACGTTTTCTCACGCCGACAATACTTGCTTGACCTCTGCAAATCATGAGGGGGGGGGGAGCCGTATATGTTAAATCACAGAAATGGTCGATTTGACCTGAATGCTCGAATGATCACGTACCCTTATAGTGTGAAACCAATATATAATATCATAGCAACGTTCGCCACTAATAATCGGTGCAAGACTACCAAACAACACAAGCATCTCGAGTTCGCAAATTTGTTGTGAGGCGTCCTTAATTCTTACTTGAGAACAATTCATGCTTGAAGCTTTTTGATCCATTTCACAAAATGGAATGGATGGAATTCACACTCACAAGTCATATTTGTATATGCTGGAATAGTCATGAAGGAGTGTTTCTCAAATAAACTACTTGTCTTTTCAGATGCCAGGAGTACGGTTCTTTCGTTGCCCCCGATGTGCTTCTACCCACTTTTTCTTAAAGGCACTATTTAGGCACTTACGTACTGCCCATGGCCATGAACCAAACTGGGTGTGTGGCTTGGGTGGCTGCATGGAAACATTTCGTCGGTTCTTTTCATACAAGAGGCATGTGTACAGGAAACATGCTGCCGAAATAGAAGGTATAAGCACTCGCGACAGTGCGCAGATGATGGCACAAGTCAGTACAAATGCAGCACCTGCCATACCTCATGATGAAGAAGAGAAATCAAATGTGCCAGTTGAACTGCCTGATGCCCTCAGGTCTTCAAGCGACTATGGCTATCAGCTGGCCGCACTTTTGCTCAAATGGAAGGAAGGGAGGCGGCTACCCGAATCCACAGTGCACGAGTTAGCCAACGATGTGATTGATTTTGTTGAAGCCATCGCAGACCACCAGCAGATGCCATCTGACAACGAGCCAGCTGCCAACTTGCAAGAAATTTGCAAGGACCAGCTTGACCAGCTGCGGACAAGGTGTGGCCGTAAAACTTACTGGAAGGCTCATTTTCCTCTTGTCGAATCCCGAACGGTAGTGTTGCATGAAACTGACACTATGGAATACGTTCCTCTTTGTGACGTACTCAAGGCAATGCTTGAACGTTCACAACTGTCAAATGAGTGCAATAGTTACTCAACGGATGGTTACATGCGTTCGGTGTTTGATGGAAGTGCATTTAAAAATCACAAATACTTTGATGGTGATACCAGCAAACTTTGTTTACAAATCTACAGTGATGAGTTTGAAGTGTGCAATCCGTTAGGCAGCAAGCGGGGAAAGCATAAAATGACAGCTTTCTACTTCTCCGTGCTAAATTTTGAGGTGAAGTTTCGGTCAGCTCTGTCAGGTATTTACCTCTTGCTCCTTGTCAAGGATAAGCATGTTGCCACTTATGGTTTTGCAAAGATTCTTGAGCCACTAATTGCCGATGTCAATGTATTAGCTAACCATGGAATCATTGTGAATGGAAATATTGTAAAGGGATCTGTTCTAATTTTTACTGGTGACAATTTATCTAGCCATAGAATTGGAGGCTTCAAATGTACGTTCAGCCAAGGAAGAATTTGTAGGTACTGCATGGCTGTGCGAACCGAAACTGACTACAAACACTTGGAAGGCGATTTCGTGCTTCGATCGCCAGCAGTCCACAAGCATCACTTGCGTATGTTGAATGCAGGGCTGCCCACTTTGTCGCTATATGGAGTCAGAGAGCCGTGTGCTCTTTCCTTCCCTGGCTTTGATCCGACACTGCATCTTCCGCCCGATATAATGCATGATCTGCATGAAGGAGTCATACCTTTTGCACTGCAGCATATAATATCTTCATTAATTGAACAACAATTCTTTTCACTTGGTGATTTGAACAAAAACATTTCAGAGTGGCTTATGATCCTCATGATATCCGCAACAAACCAGAGCCCATTTCGAAGTCATATCTTCAAGGAAATGCGGTATTCAAGGGATCGGCAACACAAGCATTTTGCCTATTTCGCAACCTAACCTTGCTCGTTGGTGAGCGAGTTCCTTTAGACAATGCAGTCTGGCAGCTTTACCTTCTTCTGAGAGAAATTGTTGACATTGTCATGAGTCACAAAATTCCAGATGAATCTATTGCCTACTTGCAAAGAAAGATTCATTTCTTCAATAATGACTTCAAAGCTCTGTTTCCGTCAGCGAAAATTCCATGTAAAATGCATTTTCTCATACACTACCCTTCACAAATTCAAAAATTTGGACCATTGAGCCAGCTATGGGCAATGCGATTTGAGTCAAAGCACCAATATTTTAAGGACGTTGCTCAAAAAATACGCAGTAGGAAGAATATTTCTCGCAGTCTTGCAACAAGGCACCAGTTTTTGCAGTGTTTTTTGTTTAGCACAGGGGATGATAAATCAACTCCTCATAATACAGGTGCACGGTACATACTGTATGAGCACCTACCTTGCTGTATTACAGATTTCATTACTCAGAATGACCTTGCTTGCAGAAACGCACTGGTTGTGAAATCTGTAACTGTTGATGGCAGGATATACAGGGAAGGCTGCTGTCTAGTCAGAAGTGTTCCAGATGATGGACTACCAGAATTTTTGCTTGTGTCTGAAATATTTTATGTGAACAAAGTGCTGCTGGTTATGGCTAAACAGCTTGAGACTGTATGTTTTGATGAGCACTTTCATGTGTATGTTGTGAGTGCCATAGAAAAGTACAGTGTTCTAACTTCATTTTCAGAGTTTGAAGTAGAGCCATTGTACATGCGTGAACACAAGGGTCGAAATGTCGTTAGCCCGCGCCATTCGTTGCTTTGAACATACCAAAAGAACTTAATCATGCAATACTATAAATAAGCAAACTTCCACATTACTTTGAAAGAGTTCTGACACAATTTTTAGGCATACAAAGATAATTTTTTACAATGTATGTTGTAGTATGCTCTCCACGCAGCGGAGCCAATAAACATGCATACCATATTTCAGTTTCAGTTTAAATTTTTCACCATGAGGTATCAACAAGACAACTCCACCAAAATACAAATTATTGTGAACAGTTAACAAGATTCACTGTATCTGCGAACTCCTCCGTCTTTCATGTGGCCTAAACTGGTGTTGGAAAGGCTCGGCGATGATTCACTCATCATTGTTTACGTGCATCACGTACAACTTACAGCAGAGAGGACAAAGCTGCGGATAGTAGAGCTGGGTTGCTGCTGCCCACCACCACTCGAACACACTCCCAACAATAGTGATTAATTTGGCAAACTTCCCTGAAGTCCTGAAACAATAGTTTCTTTGTTATAGACAGACTAAAGTATATAAGCTTTGTTATTATTGTACAAGGTTGTGAAATATATACATATATGGATGGCTACTGCTGTTTCTGTGCAATTACTAACATGCAATAGTGTTGTGTAATTAGGTAATATATGATCATATTTCTGTCATTCTCACAAAGTACGTATTTTTGAGGTCACCTACAGTCATTTTTTGTCTACTAACTCAAATATAATAGATTTTTGTATTTCATAGCTTCTTGATCAATGACATCGTATCCTTTCCTTGTATCTGTACGTAGCCTGTATACTTTGTTTCTAGGTACTGTAATGTATGATGCTTGTTGGTTGATGTGATTATTTACTATTTATTTGACGATATAATCTTTTTGGTGTACTTAAAGTTTTATCATATTATTTTTTGTCTTTTTTCTGCTGTGGTTGGATATTACCATGAATATTCTTTTTTCGGACCTTTAACTAGCCCTTGGCTATAGGTTCGACAAGTGTTTGCTATCTGTAAACACATCATGAAATAAACATACATTCAAGCATTCAAAAAATAGGTATGTCAGACTATGTTCATACGTAACTGTGAAAACTGAAATTGGCCTTCTAAAGTATAGCATAATTCAAAATACATTAAAATTGTTCCAATGCATCATGATAACATTTTGGTGTTCCCGACACCAACACGAGGGAGAAAGCACCATAGATTCGAGAACAAATATGGGTAGCTGGCACTGTGCAGAAGGTGAACCGGAGCACGCTATGTATGTTAATGTGATGGACGGATATGTGTTGGTCTTTTAGAGCGATGAAATCGATACCGAAGAACGGGAAATGCCGCTGTCAGTGCCAGAAGGCAAGCTAACGTGAAAGAATCGCAAAAGTTGTTGGTGTAAAATAAAATTAGCTCGCACAGCATGGTGCAAGTTCGAGATCATTAAGAGAGGACTTCGTGCTCTATAGGGGATATTATAATAGGCTGAAAATTATTACCCATAATGAACTTCTCCAAACTCATTGTTGTGCACTCGTATTAACTATGTTCATAGCTTGCACAAGACAACAATATCTGTGACTCGCTCTTATCACATCGCTATGACATTGCATGCAGTGATGAATGAAACAAAATTTTTAAATTTTGTGAATAGTTGTGAAACTCTGTCTAGAAACCGAAGTACCATTATCTGCATGAACGCGTATCACTTCTGTTTGTGGCTGCAATAAATCTGCAGATGAGGCCAATAACTCCATGGGTGAAAGTCATAATCCACAAGCTGCGCATTCAGCCCATGGCTAGTTGGCTTGTAAGGCCTTGTCTGTGCTGCAGCCGTGTGCCGATGAGGCCAAGACCATACAAGTGCCACAACCAATACATACGTTAGGTTTGGCCGGGCGCTGTGGCCACTCATATTATCCGCTACTTTGGTAGAGCTAATGGGACCGTGGTGGCCAACCAGGCGATCTCCATAAGCTGTTTGCTATGTTCGCTGACCGTATTGCTCACATATTTTTGTTGATGACTGTACACCCTTACGGGTGCTCTTCAGCACCCATTATTTGTAGCACCCTTCTTTCACCCTATTTCGCACCCTTTAATATTAAGCACCCTTTGCGTTTTGTTTAAGGGTGCTGTCATACATATAGGGTGCTCAAAGGGTGTGCTGAAGGGTGTCGCACCCTTTCTTACACCCTAAAGGGTCAGAATCGGTTTAGTGTGTAGCTTGAGCCGGGAATAATTGTAATATTATTCCTCTGTTATTATGCCTCAATTCGCCACATTATTCACCTAAAAGCCACAATTGCAGGGGTACTGAACTTGCTGCTTAGCTTGGATCCTAAAAAAGTAGTGGTCAGGCAATATTTCTAACAAGTTCCTTAAAACGGTACGCGGACTAGTGTACCACGTTTCTTGGTAAAATTATCCGAAGGTTGTTTACATCACCTCAGCTACCAGCGGGCTAGGAGACAGTAAAGGTATTTCTTAATAATAAATGAAGAGATCAACAATTCATTTCAACTTACCGGCCAATATTCCTCACTAGCATTTCATTTAAACTACTAAAGCATATCATCTCAAACACCCAGCTGTTTATCTCGAAAAAAGTGAATATTTGCCTTCTAAGCAACACGTATTTTATAGTAGCTTGTCCACTGTTACAAAGCTAACAGAAGTAGTTCATGATCTCGCTTTTACCGTTAATATACGCGGCCAAACACAGAAGATTTTACTTTGGAAAATCGCTAGTAAAACTCAAAAGCGTGATCAGAGAGAGATTACTGTTCCCTTGAATAAAAGCTTTTCTAATAACTAGCTCACAGTTTGTTTTTTATGAAAATCACACCGCGATTCGCAAGTTTTAGTAACCGTAATTTTTCGGGGCCCTAAAGATTGCGTCTTGAGTCAAAGCAGCGGTGGTTGCGGATTCGAACACTCGTCTAATTGCTGTTTGTGCCTTAACCAGGTGTTTTCGCGAAACAGGCCAGGTTCCCGAATGCTGTAGCGACTGTTATTACATCACTCACGTGGAAGCGGGGAAACCTGCATCCTGAATATCTGGCCACATCATGTCTACCGTTCTCAGCATTCCTGTTGTCGACCTGCGCCAGCGCGGATCTTCAGTCCACGCATCAAAAGCAAGGACAAGAGGCACGCCCACGTCAAAGCAGTGGTGGTTGCAGAAGCGAGCACTCATCTAATTGCTCTTCTTGCCGTCTACAGGTCAGTTGGTTTCACCTAACCCTTGGTATTGAGCTCTGTATTATACCGTAACCACTGCTGTTGCGGCTCATTGTATTATTCACACGCTCTTGTATTCACTTGTGTTTTTCCGACAAGTTTTCTGTTTGTGGCGTCCCGATGCCTACGAATACAGAGTTAGCTAAAGGAATTGAAGACCCTAAGGCGAAAATTAAAAGCCGATTGATAAAGCTCGTGGACAGAGTTGTGTTTGACGTCACATTGAGGCTTCGGGAACTGGGCTTTGATCTCGGTGGTGTGAATTCAGAGGTCAAGGACAAGGATGCTGCCCTAAAAAACCTTAATGAAATTGTAGACACAGTGCGTGTTTAACAGACGGAGCTTTGTTCAGCTGACAATTCTTTGAGAATTGAGTACGAGAATTTAAAGAAAAAGTTGGCTGACCTGGAGCAGTACTCTTGGCTGAACAACGTCGAGATCAAAAGAGTGCCGTCTTGACAAGGGGAGGACTGTGTCATCATAGGGCAGTCGGTTGCTAACAAAAACGATTCCCCTGTTTGAGGCACTGATCTTGACGTTGTTCACAGAGTGCCAGCTAAGTCCGGACAACAGAATATTGCGGCCCGTTTCTGTTCACGAGAGAAAACGAATGAGTTTGTTAGGAGGCCATGCAAAGCTCCCTTGAATACACTTGCTCTTGGTTTTTTTTTTTTTGATGAGCGCACTCATGCTGTCTTTGTTAATGATCACCTCTCGCCGGATAACAAGAAGGTTTTTGCCAAAGCACTTGTTCCCAGAAAAGAGAAACAGTGGGCGTTTTTTTCAACTGATAACTATTAGATAAAAACAAGAAAATCTGCTGATACCAAGGTGTTTTGCCTAAAATTCGAGCTCGACCTGTTCATTATCTCCCAGATATATTTTACTTTGACTATTGTAGCGTCTATCCGAACGCATATTAGGGTATATTTTACCATCTGAACTCTCAATACGGCTGTCTAAACATTTTAAGAAGTTTGTTCAGTTTAATGCTCGAAGTGTACGAAAAAAACATGGTAATATTACCACGTTGTTTCAAACATTGGTCACAAGTTCTCAATTATCTGCATCAATAAAACGTGGCTCTGTAAATATGACGGAAACCTTCATAGGTTTCATCCTAATTCTCTGAATACCACCCTGCCGCGGCGGCCTAGTGCCTAAGGTACTCGGCTACTGACCCGCAGGTCGCGGGTTTGAATCCCAGCGGCGACGGCTACATTTCCGATGGAGGGGAAAATGTTGTAGGCCCATGTGATCAAATTTGGGTGCACGTTAAAGAACCCCAGGTGGTATATATTTCCGGAGCCTCCCACTACGACGTCTCTCATATTCATATGGTGGTTTTTGGATGTTATACCCTAAATATCAAATCAAATCAATTAATTTTTCAAATACTGTCATCAAAGCGACATTGCACAAGGCGGAATTTTGCAGTGACTGTCGGTTCGTTTTCTCTGCAATATGAAATAGTGTTTTTGCCCTAAAATTACGCCGTATAGATTGTGTTATTGTGAGGCGTGCTGCATGTTTGTTTATGTATGTATGCCTTGCACAGTGATTCCTCGTCATGCCGATCTAGCACAGTGGCACATCAACGAGGCTATGCTTAGTTGATGGCTGCATGTTGGCTGCACAATCACTGACGTCGTTCTTTGTTGGTGTGTGACTGTAGTCAAGATGGTAACGTATTTAGACCTCTCTTCACAATGAGAACGATGGAGAAGCCGAGTGAGAAACTGAAACCAGCTACAATGCGTGTTTTATTGGCTGTGACTTCATCATTTCATCATGTGAACACAAAGTTTGTGGCAACGTGCTCACATTTTACAATTTTGCAGTTATCAGAAATTTCAGACGGTGAGGTTTTTCTAGTAGCTTTTTGACATTTCAATTATCAATAGTTAATTTATGCACTGCAGGGCTTTGTTGTTTATAATTTGCAGTGCTCATCCGTCAAATAGTCTACGGTTTCAGTCATTATTTATGTGTTCATTATACGAAACATTCTTTATTTTCAATATGCACCATCAACAGCAAAATTCGATGACACAAAATGTTCGATGAAGTTAAACCCTGACTTTTTCTGATAGTGTAACTCTAAAAGAAATATTTCAAACTGCACTTAGCATTCCGACCTTTGCAGTCATCAGTCTAGTTACAAGCGTTAAGTACCCACGCAGCGGAAATACGCATTTGTTGTGGATTCTACATCTACCAAACTTTTCCTGTTGATAGTACTTTCATAGATTTTTCATGGCGCTAGAGCCACCTCCTTTCTCCCCTTTTGCAGCTACATAGCTAGCATTTCATTGGGTTGCTGCTTTGCTTACCTAATACCTATCCAACCAGCGCATTTAAAACGGTGTTTTGGGTGTACTTGCATCAATAATTGTACAATATCTTATTAGTTGTGGAGCTTTTTTCGGCCGTTTGGCTTATACTTTTTGGCAACTTAACTGCTGTTTTCAGAGCAATCTGTAAATATCAATATTGACTATACTAAGGTTTGGTTCAGAAAGAAAAGCTGAACAGTTGCCGAGGTGCATGGCCATGATTGATTGATCAACATGTGGGGTTTAACGTCCCGAAACGACTGTATGATTATGAGACACGCCGTAGTGGAGGACTCCGGAAATTTTGACCACATGTTGTTCTTTTACAAGCACCCAAATCTGAACACACAGGTCTACATAATTTCCGCCTCCATCGGAAATGCAGCCGCCGCAACTGGGATTCGATCCCGTGACCTGCGGGTCAGCAGCCAAGTATCATACCACCTTGACCGCGGCGGCGGGGCGAGGTGCATGATTTGTGCCAGAGCATTCTAGTTTACCAGAAATAGATTCTAGGCTGAATAATATGTGGCTCCTTGCTTGTTGCGTGTTTTGCTTTTACTTAGAGCTATTTAAATAGTCTTAAAATTTATCTTACGTTGCTTACAGCTATGCTACCATGTGAACAACCCCCACACTGAGTGGATTTGATCTTTAGGGCAGCAGTTCCACTTTTGAAGGAGGCAAAAATGCTAGAGGCCTAAGTGCTTTTGAATGGACATTCACATTCACAACTCATTATTATTGCTACATCAGGTGAACAAAGTAGTAATTCTACATTGTATGCATATTTCAAATGGGAACTGTGAGCTGCTTAGCAGGTTGGTATTCATGTTAAAAAGGCAGGACATGCAATCATAGTCAAAAGAGTAGTCAAGAAACCACAGACATCAACTGGAAAAATCAACATCAAGCTTGAAACGAAACAAAGCAAGTGAAGATATCGATCAAAATGGCATGCCTGTGTCTATGTGAGAAATAACTGGTCGGCATTTGGTTTCTTCGTTGAGTTATTCGATGGTTGGCTCACACAAGCACTACCACATGTCGCTATGCCAAGCCTCAGCCAATAAATGCATTTCTTAATTTCTGCGCCTGTACGAAACTGCACGATTCGTAATTTGGTATGCATCTATGTCGTGATATAAAGATAGGTTTAATGATGGGCCTCTGGTTAACTCTTTTATATGTTCCCTTAGTCTGCCTTTTTATTGTTAGTTGGCATTCGAAGTGTTTTAAATAACCTGTGGGCATGTTTGCCTGCCCAGTCTTTCCAACATGTATGCATATAATGCGTCAGGAATATAGGTTATTGAGGAAGTATTAGGAAGGTATACATATGTCTAGTGTGAATGTTGTTTCTGTTTTCTTGAGTTAGTGTTCTTGCTTAACAATGACTGGTCATATTTTGGAGTCTGCTAATGGGGTATAAAATCTACTTACATAAAGCAGCAGTTGTTAGCATGCTTCCAAGACTGCTACTTCAGGAGGCCGAGAAAGTGAAGTTGTTACATGAAATATGCTAGAAAAAGTGAATTGGTTCTGATATTTTTTTTGTTTTCTCGGCAGATATTCTACATGATTTGGTCCAAAGGAGGAAAATAGACAGTACAGATGGGCTTACAGAAGCGATCAAGCTGCCCCCGAAACTGTGACTGAGCAATAACCTGTAAGCATTTGCGATTGGTATGCATCTATGTCGTGATATAAAGATAGGTTTAATGATGGGCCTCTGTTTAACTCTTTTATATGTTCCCTTAGTCTGCCTTTTTATTGTTGGTTGGCATTCGAAGTGTTTTGACTAACCTGTGGGCATGTTTGCCTGCCCAGTCTTTCCAACATGTATGCATATAATGCGTCAGGAATATAGGTTATTGAGGAAGTATTAGGAAGGTATAAATATGTCTAGTGTGAATGTTGTTTCTGTTTTCTTGAGTTAGTGTTCTTGCTTAACAATGACTGGTCATATTTTGGAGTCTGCTAATGGGATATGAAATCTACTTACATAAAGCAGCAGTTGTTAGCATTCTTCCAAGACTGCTACTTCAGGAGGCCGAGAAAGTGAAGTTGTTACATGAAATATGCTAGAAAAAGTGAATTGGTTCTGATATTTTTTGTTTTCTCGGCAGATATTCTACAAAATTTGGTCCAAAGGAGGAAAATTGACAGTACAGATGGTCTTACAGAAGCCATCAAGCTGCCCCCGAAACTGTGACTGAGCAATAACCTGTAAGCATTTGCGAGTTCATGGTCTTGTCATGTTAGTCTGTGACGTAGTTTCTTGACCATTTGCAATATTTTCCAAAACTGGTGCTTTGATGCCTCAAAGTTGTTCCAGTGCTATTTTTGGGAAAAACGTTTTAATACAGCAGAGGCCTTTCAAACCATGTGCTCGGAAATTGAGGTATGGGAAAAAATTGCTGACATGTGATTGTTGCGTCATGCTTTCACTACAAACTTTATTGCTTTGTCAGCAAAATTTCATGGCTATGGTATTGAAAAAATTTTCTTTCAATTTATGCTAATGTTAGTTGTGAGAAAACATGGCAAATTGGTACTCGGCTGCTGACCTGCAGCTCGCGAGTTCGTATCCCGATAGCGGTGTCAGCATTTTCTAGGGAGGCGGAAATGTTGTAGGCCCACGTACTCAGAGATGGGTGCACGTTAAGAAACCTCAGGTGGTCAAAATTTCTGGAGGCCTCCACTATGGCATCTCTCATAATCATAGTGTGGATTTGGGACGTCGAAATCCATATATAAATCAAATGAATTGTGACAAAATGCAGTGTTTTTCGTACAATTTTACAAAAGTGATTGTTTAGAATAAATTTGCATCGATTGTTTTGAAATACTCCTGACTCTAAAAATCGAACACGCCTTCACACATTTTCGCCCTGGGGTCTTTGACTGATAAAACAGTCATTAAAGCATAAACGTAAAGGGTGAGCGATAAATTGAGAAGAAAGGCTCACTGTCCATATCTTAAAATTCTATCAAACACTACATGACAGTTGTCTTATTACGACAGAAGTTAAGATGATGATAGGGGGGTGCTTGAATGAGGGTCAAATCAATAAAGTTTGTTTTTGGAGCCAATGAAGATTTTTCAAGATTAGGTTGTTTTGATTGTTTCAACAAAAATCATTTGCTAAGTCATGGCTGTAACCTTGATTTGCTTGGCTGCTCTGGTAAATGAATGTCCTCTTGTCGAATCACTAATTTTTAGCATCATGGGCCTAGTGTTATAAAACTGTTTAGCAGCCAGACCCTTGATAAATGCCTTGTCCTCTGCAGCTTAAGTTTACTACCCAGTATCATGAGAATAGAAGCATTTGTTAAAGTTGAGGATTTGTAATGAATGAGTTGAGATATGTACCTGATGAATAAAAAAATCATTGAATGAATGTTACAGCTTGTTATTTGACAACAGAAAATTCATTTACCGAGGCAGCAAACTGCATCATGGTTGCTGCCACAACTTAGACAATTGTCCTATCCAAACATTGCCTCGAACAACACACTTATTTAGCAATATGACACTCATTCAAGCACTCATCTTTATGTTAGCTCCTGCGGTAATAAGATGTACAACTGTCATGTAGTGTTTATTGGATTTAAAAAAAAGTATATATAGAAGCATTGCTTCCTGATTCAATGCTCGGGATTTGTGTTGATGCATTATACATTGTCTTCATCAGGCTAATACCTCCACCATGATGTTATGAATAAAGTGACGTGTACCCGTCCATCACTCTACCATGCGCAGTGACAGAGCGCTGGATGGTTTGAGACTACGGAAATGAAGAGGAAGTCCTGATCCTCTTAGCTCACAGCTCCAGTTTTTCGCTCCAAAGGTTCCATTGCAATATGTTCCCTGCCACACGTAGGCCTTCAAAGTGGTCTACAGTATGCTTTGTCTTGTTTAAAATTTCATATTATAGTGCAAAATTCTTTTGTTCACCCCACATAACTCTCCATGGTGTTAGTAGTTACAGAAATTGTAACTGCGACACCTTGTCACTAATTAAACTTAATTTGTTATGCTAGTCTATGAATTCTTTTGCAGTTGGAGTATAGTGTGTTTAATGCGATTTCTTGTCTACTGTAGCGGTAGGTCTTCGTAGAATTCTGCGGCTTGTTCTTAGTGTGATCAGTTCTTGTCCATAAATAACGTCTGCTTTTGTGATTCATGAATTACTGCTGTGAACAGAGGTGATGAACCTAATGGACACAATATTGGTCTAAACTCTGAACACTGCTGCTGCTACAATTGTTTTTTTTACTTCCTTTTTAGACATCAACGAGCCAAGTGGAGCTCTTCATGGGCCATTCACACAGTTTCATAAGCGGGATGTCAGCACTTTTGACAAATATGATTCTGAACACATCTGCTAAAGTTGTGTTCAAAGAAGAGTGTAGTAGTGCATTTCATCATTCATTTAGCATTCTGTAGCCGGTACGACACACATCGGCAAGATAACGCAGCACAGTGCATACACATAAACTACCCCTACATACACTATGGATTTGTTACTTAACTGTAAATCGTTTACTCTGACCTTGCAAAACAAATAATAAGAAACTGACATGAAAGCTTTGCCTTCAATGCAGGTAGCATTCTCAGTACATTCTGGCAATACGTATGCAAAGTTTAACCAAGTCGCTGATCTCATATTCGCTTGTAAACATTAATAGATAGAGGGCCGAGGTTGTTGGAAGCTCATACATGGTAACGAATGGACCGCGACTCCAAAAAGTTTTCTGTTTTCACACCTTTGTACACGAGGTGGCATAGTCAAATTGTTCAGGCAGCAGCTATGTCTTGTCACTCAGCAGCGTTCAACAGGCTCTTTGTCAGAACATGTAGCATGGAAAACTTAAGCAATATCCTCTTTGGGTTCTGTAAGGTTCGGCCACCATTTTTTCATTTGTTTCGCCCATGGAAGTTGCGTCACAATCTTTGCTTTATACTTTAGTCATGACCTCACTCAAATCTTCAGAGCTTTTTGGTATAACTTGGAATATACGTTCACTGACCGCCCACCGGCGTTTAATCAGAAGAATGTCTTCTACAAAGTATACTGAGGTATTTCAATGCCACTCCTATTGGCAAAATGAGCAGAAAGAGTTCAGAGGTTTAAAGACTGCAAAGAGGGGATAGTGTTATTGCCAACAGTGCAGCTTGTTCCAAAACGAGTTTAACTGCTGGACAACAAAACATATCTTCCATATAAACAGTGCTTGAAAGTGGCTTGGAGACAGATCAGTGGGGGCGGGGCGGCTTAGAATATTGGTTTACTTGTTGTCAACCGTTACCATCCAAGAACAACATGTTCCCAAAAATGTATATTGCAAAAGAGCTGGTCAACCTTCACAACTTGTTGCCAACATATGCTGAAACTGCCACCTACATAGGTGGGAGCCCTTCTATGCAACGTAATAATTTGCTAGTTCAAGTAAACTTTTACACTCATTAATTCACACGTGGTTTGGAACATCTTTGCATATACAGATTGGCTCTACATAAAGAAATATGCAAAACGGGGGAAGGGAGGATGTCAAGAGAACTTAGCTCGGGGAAATGTTTTGCCTTGTTGGTGTTACATTTTCATAAATTTAGCGTAGCACTTCTAATCACAAGGGTGAGGCAGGCTTGTGTGTGTTTGGTCTGTCCCATCTTCGTCGCTTAAGTACCGCGATTAATTCTACAAATTTGTCATGTGCTCTTTGAGCCTTTGTTTGCTGCACATTCCATTCTTGTTTCTTTTAGTAGAGTTTTGTTCAACTGAACTCCTGTTCAATTTGGTATTCTTTACATAGCAAACAGGTACTTTAGGGAGATAGCCATGAATGACTGCATTCATTGAACAAAATCATGCTACCTGTGCAATACATATAGTACATTGTAATCATTCTATGAACCCTGTGTTCTCTTGCAGATGAAGGTGTGCCCAAAAACTAAATTAACAGCTCGTCCAGCCAACAAAACTCTTCCTCAAACAACACAAATTACTCACATTCACATGCACGCAGAACACAAATGAAATAAATAAAATCTTCCATTGCTATATTTTGCAAGCAGGCTGCGTGGCACAGTGGTGGTGCGGCAAACCGTTGAGCGGAACAATACAGCATACTGTTGTGCAGAACAATACAGCAGACTGCAGTGAGAACCAATACAAAAATGTTTGTATTAGTTGCAATAACGCATAAAATACGCAATAACGCCTTGTTGGAAGGACATTGTTGTATTTTGATCACGGAATAAGATATGTCACCTTAATAGAGTTACGGGTCGTTGTGTGGTAACTAAGGCTGAAGCATAACGTCTGTGAAGAGGCTACGTCCCAAGGAGGTAGTTCTTGCTCACGGAATTGCTCGGCACCGCTATACCTTCAGCATTGTCCGTGAAGGAGGGTTCTGATTTTTTACAGTGCTTCTCAACTCATTTCTGTTTTCAGTGCTGGGACGTTAAGCACACTTCTTTTGAGAACAGACACGCGTACGCGTTCTTGTACTCGCAAAACGTACTTTGGCGTTATTTCAGCGCGTACAAGCTGCTCCACTAGCAGAGATGCAAGTAACATCGTCATGATGGTGGCATCGCACATAGGTTGCACACGTCACCCGAAGGAAGCCCATACAATAGACGACGAACGATCAAGTATTACAGATAGATGGCTGCACGTTTTTATCGACTAATAATGAGTACCAGCCTGCAACCGAAACAGGAATTGTACAATGCAGCCTGAGAAGAGGAAAAATGACACAAAATGAATCTACACTAAGCGTCCCAGTGGCTTACATTATCATCCTCCACGTTGTCAAACACCTGCATGTAACATTCGCAAGTTCCGTAGACTGCCATGCCACCCAGCAAGCGCCAGCGTAACTTTTTTAAAGAGTGCGACGCAACGACTGCTGCTCTGTTCACAACAAGACTGCTTGATATGCGATGAATGCTCAGGTAATTTATGTTATTGGCGCCCTCGTGAAAGAAGTAACTGAACGAAATTTATTCCGAAGACACTTACTCTATCACAGTCGAGCCAAAACAAAGACTGAAAGGATGAAAGGACTACCACTTTTAACGAGGACTCATACCGGACAGGGGAGAAGCCACGACAATGATAACAACAGGCCCGATGGGGTCCCTTTGAACTCTGTAGGGATCGTGGTGCAGCCACCGAGACAGCCGCCGAGCTATCATGGATGTAAAAGTAGGGACTGCGAAGGCTGGCTCGTTCCATTCGAAGGCATTTAAACACTAAAGAACAGGTACTCTGAGTAAAAGCTCAGCAAAGAGTTTTTTTTTTACTTTTTGCATAGTGGACGCAACAAGAACCTAGTTCGACTACCAAGAACTTGCTTTCCGAATCTGGGGCATCTTTAGCAGTGATTTTAAAAGCGTTGTTTGTAAGGAAATGGTGACGGCCTGGCAGGGGACATGGGTCCATCTACTGGACTGGAACGTGGCCGTCATCTCAGAGCAAATGATACTGCTGTTTCGCCCCATGATACCGCCATACCCGAAGACAAAGCTTTTTCATGCGATGAATAAAGAAGAGCCCTTCAGTAGCTTTACGCGAAAGCCACCTTTAGGAGTCCAAGAGTTTGTTTCAGAAGCATTGGCGATTCACAAGACGTGGGAAGTGCGCACCCACCTGTACACCTCTCAGCACAAGAGAACCTGCATGCACAAAACCATCCAACCCATTGCGAAAAAGGAGCTCTGGAAGTTTTACTTGTTCACAGGCGCAGTTGCCGCATATTAAAGAAGTGTGTGTGAGGAAATTCAGCTGTCACTTGGTGTTCTTCAGCCAGCACAGTCACAGCCGCAATCGATAAACTCAGCTGGTGCAGTAGGATAGTTTGCTTCCCGTCTGCGCCCTTGTCAAGACGCCACTCCACTGCATTTCTATTGTGAGGCACCACTGCCAACACTATCACCACCCCTTTTCCAGCACTATGCACCGCGATTCACTGTTGTTTGGCGTACACCCAACTATCAACCGGATGGCGTAATTGTAGAGAAGCCGGGCACACGAACCACCACTGCCAGCACCCTGAAATGGTACAGTAGGATTCCAGCGTAAATATGCGGCATGCACAGTCACGTGAATAGTTTTTCTCATCACTCTTTATCCCACAGTAGCACAGCATATACACCGATTTTCTTCTCAGTCACATTTACGAAGGCACCATGTCTACACCCAACGCCGGTTGTACACTGCCGAAACCCGCATGCGGTTTCCCAGCGACATTATCAATTTGGTTATCGTGCTTATCGACGACCACAACAGAGGCGCTCTACTCTACACCATTGCAAATTACGCTGTCGCGAGAGCACCATACGCTACAAGGCGTATAAAGGTACAAATTTCAAGGAGTCACCTTGAAAAAACACTTACGTGTTCAGAGCACATTACAAGCTTAAATGCACGGCTGCACATAGACTACTATGGCCCCTTAAGAGGAAGCTTACAAAACTAACGGAGGTGACCAGAAATTTTACTTGCAACTACTGCAATAAATCAAGATGTGAATACATGTTTATGGTGGCTAAGGAGAGGTGACAGAATCGGTGCGCCGGAGAGCGAGTGAGAATTCATCCGGTTGTGGCGGCGCTGCGGTCACTTTCGAGATGGCACTCTGTGCGCCCATGCGTGCGTTCAGTCGTTTTTCGTTGGAAATATTTTACGCTACCCTGCGGAATCATAAGAAATCCTTACTAGTCGCTATTCTGGCGCTGCGCTTGAAAAGCGTGTATTGGCCCTGAAAACTAGTCTTTTGATTCACTTCGTAGTATATCAACTACGAATTTGGGTGCACTGTAAAGAACCACAGGTGGTCGAAATTTCCGGAGCTCTCCACAACTGGCGATCTCTCATAATCATATGGTGGTTTTGGACGTTAAACCCCACTTATCAATCAAGCTTAGAAGCTAGAGAAGCAAGTGACTTGCAGTGAGCTTGACGCCAAAGCAAAGTGCGTGCAGTTTTCACTTTGATGTCGCAGTGTTCACAGTTAAATCTCAATGCATGTAAAAGTATAGGCAACCGTTACTTTTATGACTTGTGAAATCAAGGTCTAATTTTACAAACAAAGCATTTATTATCATGAAAGCGAAAAACAACATAAAAAATAAACAACTTATGCATTAAGGTTGAAGAGAACAGCTTATATGACGCTCAGCTAAAGGAAGTCAATAAGGCAACTAACAAGAACAGTAAATATACAATGATACAATGGGCGTACATACACACAATACATTGAGATCTGATTGGAAAACATAGATACAGTCACAAACCAGCTCACGAAAAAAATTGATTTCTGCTTATGTGAAGCACAGCCAGACAGTGACATCACAGTTGTAAATGAGAGATCTGTAACAATGTTAACAAGGCAGTCGTAAAATCACAAGAAACAATTGTGAGTATTGCATAGTAACATAAAATAAAACCTTGTTCACTGAGTTAACACTATGATAAGTAAGTCATACGTCTACTCCAAGAACTTCATTTTTTCTCTTCTTTTTTTGATTGGACGCATTTTCTCCAGAAACGAGAAAATGCATTCTGGTCAGCGTGCAAGAATTCAACTATCTAATTTATCACTTCCAGTTTACGGTGTTCACAGCCGACCACATTTAACCTCTCCACAGACAGGCAAGAGATATTGTCTGTTATGCTGTCACTATTCAACTTGTTCAAGCTGAAGCAATAGTTGAATGCATCTTCCAAAGTTTCGACCAGGTCTGCTAAAAATCTCGGACGGGTACAGAAAGCATAATTCTGCCAGAAGCAAGCTAGAATTTTCAGAATGAAGCAACAACAAGCTACATTCGTTGCACTTCGTCTTTTTCATAAACGTCTGGACTCCATGGCCACTGACGTAAAAAGTAATCAGTGAGTCACTTTTGCGTCCAATGAGATCAGTGCGATTAGGGAGGGCTTCAAAAGCAACTATCATTTCACGAACCTCATTGAGGCAACCCCACATCTAGCAGCTCATTGAGTTTATTCTGCAATTTTAATAAATCATTGTGGATGCTCAGACATAGAAAGCTGCTCAGGATTCCGGAACGTATGTTTCTACTGAAGGGTGACCGTGCCAAACTGTAAAAAGTGTTTGATTGATAGGTGGGGTTTAACGTCTCAAACCACCATATTATTATGAGAGATGCCGTGGTGGAGAGCACTAGAAATTATGACCTCCTGGTGTTTTTTAACGTGCACCCAAATCTGAGCACACGGGCCTACGACATTTCCTTTCCCCGGAACTGCAGCCGCCGCAGCCAGAATTTAAACCTGCGACCTGCAAGTCAACTGTACAAAAAAACTGAGGCAATTCACAGAGTTTAAAAATTGTGGCGGCGAAGGGTGATCATTCAAGCCAGAAATTCGCTTCAGAATTCCAAAAGATTCTAAGTGAGTCTTGGCAAAGGCGAGACGTCATCAATTATTTATAGCCCCAGGTTTTCATGACAAAGTGCAGGATGGAAAGGGTGCTGGTTAGAGGGACGCGGACTTTTTCGGCAGTGTATTCATCCAGAAACTCACCCTCCATAGCCACAGCTTTTTCAAAATTTGCTAAGAACCTGTTGATTTCCTGTATCTACGGACGATGAATCTGTCATCGAATTGAGCTTCACACACAACGCAGTTCTTTTCTAGTGGTGTGTCAGCACAAAGAATCACACGCTCTCATGCCTTACGCTGTTCATCGTCAGCGGAGCAGAGAAGAGAGACGCTTTCTTCCCGTCTTTGCTAGCCGAAAGATATCCGCATTGCATCCAGGTCCAAAGCATAGTGTTCGCTGTTTACCCATCACTGTGGTATGGTCACTTTGGCACATATTGATTCCGAACCAATCCAAATAGGCAAAGCACAGACGTTGCGACTTGCGAACAAACAAGAAAGCGACTATAAGTGCCACGCCAGCGGCTGGCGAGCGCTCTCGACCGATCACGGTGGTGACTTGCACGCCTCTCCACTGCGAAATGACATACTAGCACGCCTCCTTTCAAGGCGCAGCCGGGACGATGCTGACACCTTTCTTCTAGCCACCATACCGTGTTGGTTGCTTGGGATCCACAATGAGAAAAAACATATTGCTCTTGATTGAAAAATTTAAACTCAAGATTGCAAGAAATATTTTCAGCCAATATAAAAGAGACAATTTGCCAACACTACCTACTATCACGAAGGAGAGATGCCAACACAGTCGCGAAGGAGCCACTGCTCCAGCCTCCACCACTAAGGTCACCAGCCATTTGGTAGCATGTGTTACTACGCTCACGACTGCTTCCGCGCAGACGAGCGGACGAGACGATGGTGAGTTAAGGCAAGGTTTATGTACAGCGTAGAAATAGAGGCGTTACAAATAATGCACTTGGGCGGACAGCTCAGGGACTCGAAGAGCCGAGTTGTCTTCTCTCGCACGCATCCGTCGGCTTCTCTCTGCCGCATAGGTCAACTGCTGGCGACGCGACACAGGACTTTTTTTATAGACACCGGGTGGATCTTTTGAGTCACCAGCGTCCAACCAGAAGCGCCGCTGGCCATGATGTCAGAATCCTTCGATGGGGCCCGCCGCTTGGCCGTGTCATACTCATCAAATCCGAAGCTGCTGCGCGTGGTTGCACCCAAGGACGAGTGACGTGCTGCGCATTGCGTGGGACTCGCCAGACAGGAAGGCGCCGATTGCCTCAACGGGTTGTGGGCTGAAGGAGCTCGCTGTGCGTTGCGTGACAGACCAGCGCCACCGCTTGATGACGTCGTTGAGTTGATCGCGTCAGGCGTGTTCGATCGCTGGCCTTGACAGAGATTGCCTTTGCAGAGGACTTGGGCGTGGACTCCCAGGCGTAACACTTCAAAAATAAACGGCATACAAACATAGGAATCTTGAAGAGAAATAATCGGCTAACATTCCTTACCAAAATATTTTTTCTGAAAAGTTACAAGAAGTCTTCCTACTGCATAACGCATTTATATCTTGGAAAAGAAGCCATAACCACAAATACTGATTAGCGCCAGTTTTTAGATGCACCGCTGCTTTCAACAAGACCTTTGTTGATAAAACTTAATGTAAATATATGTTTTTCAGTCCGAAGATAATGGAGAACATCTTCAATTGTTTTTTTCCTACTTTAGTTCAGAATGAAATGAAGTAGGATGGACTACATCAATGTGACAAGTGTTGGCAGTGTTTTTTTTCCAGAACAATCACTCACTAACGCGTAATTACAATAAGTGCTTTTAGGCCTGAAGTTAATAAATAAACATCGATTGGTTTTTTTTCGTTAGTTTTGTTCAGAAAGAACTGAAGTAGGGTGAAGTGAACAAATATGACTTGTTTTGGCAGTGCCTGAGGGAAGATTTGAAGCATTGTGCTGCGTATAAGTGTCCATTGTGTATATGCGATAAAACAACTATTCTGATGCCCTGTTGGTTGTCTGAATAAGTGTTGTTACAATGTACACCTTTCCGTTTTTGTTGCCCCTCTTGCTTCGGCCTAAGTATAGGCTTGCAAAACCTGAAAGTCAAGCAGCAATTTAGTCATTATTAAAGTAATTACTGTATAACCTATTTAAAATTAAGCGAACAAATGAAGTTGAAGAAAGTGCAGAGCACCTGGGTAGCCCCCAACATGCGGGACCACACAGTGGGTCATCAATACTAGTATGGTGTATCACGCGAGCTTTATTGTTAAACGATGTTGCTCCAGACATTTTGTACTTGGGCAGACCTATCAAATTGAATATTATGAGTGTGGACCAATGATTCAAGTTGAAAACATACCAAGAGAAGTGAAACCATAGTTTGAGAATGGCAAGCTGTCAGCGGTGAATTATGTATGAAAAAGTGAACACATCTTAATGGCAGGAATGATGACAACCCTAAGGTCCACACTTTTTCATTTCATTTATTTCTTTTATTGTACTCTCAAGGCCCGAGGACTTTAGAAAGAGAGTGGTAAACGGGAAGTTATAAAAAAATAGGTACTAAACAACACAACAGCAAAATACGACTGTGCAGTAAAACAATTGGCTAGAAATAGCAGCACATACAAAAGAAGTGAGTAAATACTTGGCAATATTAGCACGAACAAGCAAGGTAACATGAAAAAACTTTCTGTTTACACCACTTCACCACAACAATAACATTATGTAATGAATTCCAAGCTAAACGGTTTGCTGTATCCTTTCGAAAAAATTTCTAATCAATGATGGTGACTATGTCTTTGTGAAGGGGTTTCCACTGCTGAGTTCTTCTAGGGGAAAACTGGTGACTGAAGGTGCTGCTATTTTTCGCTTCAATTCTGATTACCAAGCGATGGTCTACACGGGTCGATGAGTAATGGGGTTGTAAATTGAAGTCATTTTGAAGAAATGGCTGGTGGTACTTTTTATGAAACAGAGTTAAGCGAGCTACTTTTTCCGTCTTGCTAGCGATGGAAGACAGTTGAACTTTCATTGCTGATATACTGGAAGAAACGCTACAATTAGAATAAATTATTCAAACGGAAATATTGGCTTTGAACATTTTCTAGAAAGAAGATGAGGTTTTCATTGTGTGGGTTGCACATTGCTGCAGCGTACTCTAAATTGGGGCGCCCTAATGACTGATAATGTAGCTATTCTAAGCATGATGTGGCGTTATAAAACTTGTAACGTACGTTGGCAAGTGCGCTGTTAGCTTGACTGTTTATTTTACGATATAACTAGACAAGGTTAGGTTTGAATATACATGATTGCCTAAGTATTTATATGAATTCACAAAGTCTAAGGGCATATAATTTATATGGTAGAAAATAAAAGTGGTAGATCATATATTAACACGTAAAATTTTACGTGTGTAAATATTTAGTTGCATTTGCCAGGTACTACACCAGCCAACTCAATGGTTTAGGTTAGACTGAAGAGCCTTACAATCATCGGTACTGATTCTTTTAAGATAAATTGCGTAATCTTCAGGAAATAGATGAACGTGAGATGTCCACGTAGAAGGCACATCATTGTCATAAATAAATAAAAAAGTGGTCCTAGCGCTGATCTTTGAGGTACGCCAGAACAAACTTCAGTTAACGGTGAGTCACGATTATTAGCCATAAAAAACTGATGGCGAATACAGAGGAAAGTGTTCAATCCATTTCCCTTTGTTACTATACAGGTTTGAAAGACTTATTTTGGACATAAGTAGTTGATGGCAAAGTTTGTACAATGATTCATTGAAATCCTAAAGCACACAGCCAGCAGCTGAGGCGCGATCTGAAATGCGTTGTGATTTATAACTAAACGATATTAGAAGCGTACCGCATGATTATGTTTTACGAAAACCATGCGGAAGTGCGATGAGAAAAGGGTTGGAATCGAGGAAGTTAATCACGTTGGAGAAAATTACATGTTCCAGAAGTTCGCATTAGCTGCTGGTCAGTGAGACCAAGCGGTAGTTCATGGGTAAGTTTTTCTTGCCCAACTTGTGCAGAGGAACCACCTTCTCTAATTTCCTTTGCGAAGCAAGAGTAGATGAGCGTAAGGAAATTGGAAAGACTTTGGTCATTATTATAAAGCTGATGTAGCTAGTGCTTTTTGAAGTTTTGCTGTTGGTGCCGTCGAAGCCCGGAGTTGAGGTAAAGGGCAATTATACGGTGAGTTTAGCACTGCCAGATGAATGAACTTTCACAAGATCCATGATTTGATAGTTGCATATATAAATGTCGGTTAGGTGAATGTTGCTTAAAACCAAAATGTTATCTAAAAATGGGTTGTTAAGAGAGATCGCTCCAGCATTACATGGGATTAAGTTGCCTTCTATGTCTTTTAGGATGATAGTGCTATCGTAAGAAGCCTAATGACGCGCCAGAACTTACGAAGGTCTGTTTTGATCATGTCTGATAGTATGTGGTTTAAGTAATAATCTTTAGCTTTCTTTAGTCGGAGAAGTATGTGCTGTTAGCAGTTTTAAAGGCTTCGCAACGTGATTAATTAGATGACGATTTATTGAGTGATAGAAACATTTTCTTTAGAAATGCATTTGATGTAGGAGTTACACCAAGGGGCATGTCTGTTAAAAATGATACGATTAGTAATGTATTTGCCTGTCAGCAGACGTACCTGGTCCACAATTTACTCGAGTTATTTTCAACTGAACGAGCATAGAATTTAATAAAGAACCTGTTCGAAAACTCAGCCCAATGCATTGTTAGCTGCCTCAAAGTTAGCCTTCTTATAAGCACGCATAATTTTTACAACCTTAGTTTTTTAGAAGCCCTAGCGTTAACAGAAAATATCATTAAAAAGATCGCTAATTTTAGTTAGAAAATTTATAGAAAATGCTTGATCTGGAAGATTAGTTAAGACTAAGCCAAGTGTGCTCGCAGTGGTGAAATTGAGTCTGGTCGGCTGGGAAATGAGTTGAGAAAAGGAAAACACGAAACAAAGTTCGGAAAAATATTTCACCTGAGTTGAAAAGGGCGGTATACTTGGTGTATGTGTGTTCAGCGCCAGTCTGGTAAAATTAGTCACCGAATAAAAACTAAGCTGATAAAGAACACCGAAAAGAAAGGAGGTTATCAGCATCATGTAAATTGTCGATGAACGTTGCAGATGATGAAGGCGAGCGAGAGCCAACGCCTAGGGTTATCTTTGTATCACTGAGTATCAGAAAAGCCCATATGAGTTCAAGATCAGTTTCAATTTTTATATGAAAAGACGCAATGTCTTCCGAAATGGTGAGAACCACAACCCCTCTTTCGTACTCAGAGCGGTCACGCTGGTATACGGTGAAATTAAAGGCTCTTTATTATATACCACAGTAACGCCCATGTGCAGAAAGCCAGGATTCGGTAAGGGCAACAATGTTCGCGCTGCACACGTTGATTGGTAATGACAACGAAACGAATTGGTTGACAAAACTTTTTGCATTTGCAAAAAGATTGGGTAAAAAAATGTGTCTGTATGAGACGATTGGCCACTTCTCTCATCATTTTCTTATTGTGGCCGTCGTCATTCATTTGCAGAATATAGTCCAGTACCTGTCACATCCTGAATCAGTTCACGGGCAAAATCGCTGGTAGCATCGTACACATAAAATTTATTGTTCAAGAATAATTTATTGTAACAAAACTTTCAGTCGGAGGAGCCGTACTGCACAGTACTGAAATCGGAAAGTGTTTTGCGGGCGGTGTGAATAGGCAATAAAAAGTTGTTGTTTGAATTTGTTCGCAAAGCAATTGTGCTTTCTCTTGTTTTGATGTGTGGAAATTTCACGATGACGGGCGCGGCTCTAGTTAGGAATGAAGCAACCGAGACCATGTCCATCGTCTTTGGCTCTAGCGGCAAATGATTGAAAACGAATGTTTTTTTTTGCTTTGAATAATTTGGATCTCGTTTCTTGTCATGATACTTTGTGTCAGAATTATTACGGAATATAACAATATCACGGCGTGACCAATCGTCAAACTCAGTGAAACGTGAATAGAACGCGTCCAAACAAGCATTCTTTTCAACCCAAGCCAGCGTAGATGCCAATTCTTTAGGTAATTTATCGACTTTGCATGATTTTTCTGCGCACAAGACTACGCGTTTTGGGCGAACTATAATTGTTGTCTCGAAGAGCTTTTGGCCATTTCTGATAGCTTTGACATGGGAAGCCAGCGGAGATTGGACCTTGGAACCTTCAAGAGATCGAGTGTGCAGATCCATCAGCAGCCGGAACAGTACGTTTATTTGTACTGAAGTGTCTGCGGGAAGTGAATCTAGATTAAGCATTATTCACAGCGTGTTTTATAGGTGCGAGGTTAGTCTCACAATAAACCGATTGTCACAGCAGAAAGGCAACAGAAAAACAATTATATGGTATACAATAACACCTGTTTACGAGATGTCTCCTGACGGAAAGAGTACCAGAGTCTTAGAAAAACGCTAACATCATCCTAATACATAAGAAAGGAGATGATAAGGACTTGAAAAATTAGAGGCCGATCAGCTTGCTCTCTGTAATATACAAGCTATTTAAAAAGGTAATTGCTAACAGAGTAAAGAAAACATTAGAATTCAATCAACGAAAGGAACAAGCAGGATTTCGAACAGGCTACTAAAAAATTGACCACATTCATACTATCAATCAGGTAATAGAGAAATGCTCAGAATATAACCCACCACTATACATAGCCTTCATAGATTACGAGAAGGCGTTCGACTCCGCAGAAATATCAGTCGTCATGCGGACACTGCGGAATCAGGGAGTAGATGAAGCATATATAAACATTATGGAAGAAAGCTAAAGGGAATCAACTGCTACGATAGTGGTTCATAAAGAAAGCAACAGAACACCAATCAAAAAGGGTGTAAGGCAGGGGGACACAATCTCCCCAATGTTATTTACCGCGTGCTTACAGGAGGTTTTCAGAAGCCTAGAATGGGAACAGTTAGTGACAATAGTTAATGGAGAATACCTTAGTAACCTGCGCTTCGCTGATGACAATGCATTGCTGAGTGACCCAGGGGACGAATTGCAACTCATGATTACGGAGTTCGACAAGGAGAGCAGAAAGGTGGGTCTTAAAATTAATCTGCAGAAAACGAAATTAATGCACAACAACATCGGAAAAGAACAGCGCTTCGAGATAGGTAATAGTGCACTTCAAGTTGTAAAAGACAATGTCTACTTAGGGCAGGCAATAACCGCAGAGCCAAACCACGATATTGAAGTAACTAGAAGAATAAGAATGTGGTGGTGCACATTTGGCAAGCACTCTCAAATTATGACATGTAGATTGCCACAATCCCTCAAGTGGAAGGTATACAACAGCTGTATCTTGCTGGTACTTAGCAACGGAGCAGAAACCTGGAGACTTACAAAGAGGGTTCAGCTTAAAATCAGGACGATGCAGCTAGCAATGGAAAGAAAATTGGTAGGTGTAACCTTAAGAGACAAGAAGAGAGCAGAGTTAGTTAGGGGACAGACGGGGGTTAGGGATATCACAGTTGAAATAAAGAAGAGGAAATGGACATGGGCCAAGCATGTAGTGCGTAGACAGGATAACCGCTGGTCATTGAGGGTAACTAACTGGATCCCAAGCAAAGGGAAGCGAGTTATGGGGAGACAGCAGGTTAGGTGGGCAGATGAGATTAGGAAGTTTGCAGGTATAAATTGGCAGCAGCAAGCACAGGACCGGGTTAACTGGCGGAACATGGGAGAGGCCTTTGTCCTGCAGTGGATGTAGTCGGGCTGGCGTTGATGATGATGATGTTGATGATAATGATGATGATGATGGACACCCGTGGACATAACAGTTGAAAGCACCAATCATCAGTTTTTATTTATTTATTTATTTAATTAGCACTGCTCCGTGTCTACTGCAATGCAGGTCATTGGGAACGTGGCTCAAAACTTCGTCTCCTGCTGATGGCTGCGTCGATGGCGTGGGAGCATTCAGCGAAAGTGCCAACACGAAGGGTGGCACACAGTCAAGCGGCGAAGATTTGCTTGCGGCTGGTAGAAACATTCCGAACGGCACAGGAAAGCTTAATAAGCAGGACGATCATCCCAGGATGATCGTGAACAAAGCCTCTATAGCGAAGACTAGGTCATTAAACATCCTGTTGTAAGCAATGCCCTCATGTCCATTGCCAATGTTGAAATCGCTGACTAGAATATATGACGAACAGATTGAGATTGTATAAGTGTGGATCTGCACGCATGAATGGACGGAGGCACGTGTGCACTGACGGATGGACTGATTGATGAAAAATTGTATTGACAGATATTAGAACACACGGGCCAATGAATGGCGCCAATTCTTCACTTATACACACATAAACATGTTTTTTGTGCAGAATTATTTCTTTATTCTAGTAGACGTGTTCAGTTTTGGTTTTGTGTAGCGTTAGGGATGCCAAACAAGGCTAGACCCATAAGAACTTTGCCCCTTATAGAAGCACGGCGTGCTGGGCGTTTGGGTAATTAACGCTTTTCTAGCAATTTCTCTCACACACCTTCGCACCAATGCCACATTGCTGCACCATTTCAATGGCGGTCTATGGCCATGAACATTTATGCGTTTCATTCCCTGCCTCGCGAGCTCCCAGAACGTTCATGATTGCCATACAGTCGTCAGCGTTGTTATTAAAGCCTTCAAACTCTGGTATTGAGGAGGAGGCTTTTGATGAAATTACAGGCGACAATACAGGGAGCACCGACGCGAAACAGTCTGACTCGTGCAAGAGATACATAAGGGAACATTAGAGCTCCCTACTTTGCTCGGCTGAGATGGCCTCAAAGTATTGTGAGGCTGCTGCATCAAACATGGCGTTGGCGGCACTCAGTGCTGGTAGGTTTGCAGGACGTTGTGCCGAGCACGACGCTGTCAAGGCATTGAGCGTCGCAGGAGTCATGAGCTGATACAGAAAGCTCGAAGGTACTTTAATGTAGTTCAGAAGTGCAGCAAACGGCGACGTTCGAAGAACACGTGGTGTTGACTGCACTCACTGCGGCGGGATCCTCGTGGAAGGTAGTTTTCACAGCAATTTTTGTATGTCAGGAGAAAAATAAGCCCTCAGTGAGAAGTTGTTGCCCCAGGAAGCGTGAACAGTGTCCCCGAGAAAGAGAAGGCTTTGCACCCTGTGGACGACGGTGGGGTAAATTGGCCGTTTGGCCACCGAGGAGGCTTGCACACTGTCCTCGAGTGGTGGCGCAGGTCCTACCAGCAGTCGTAGAGGGGTGGTGTCTTTGTCCTAGGAAGCGTGGACGGCGTTCCGTAGGCAGAGGGCTGCAGCCGCAAGGGTTTGTCTCCAGACTGCGTCATTGTAATGACCAAGACAGACAAAACTCAACGTTCGTCAGGCAATCTGTTGTATTCTTCTCTTTCACTTTCTCTTCTGCTGCCCTTTTCGCTAGCTCTCCGTGTGCTAGAACCATGATGCCGTCCATCGGCTCTCTTTGTTTGGGGCTTCTTTGGACTTCACCTACTGCGCCATGCGGCCGCGACGAATGCTTACCTTTGGTCGCCAGCCCCAACTCCCCCTTTCGAACGCTAGGCAGAAGAGCAGTGCGGTGTCCTAGTGCGTGATAATACGCCAACCTGTACCTCTCGAAAGGCAGCGTGAGCGCCTTTGCCCACGCTCGAGCAACCGGGCCCTTTGTCCCAGTGTCCCCGTGAATCACGAAGACGTGTCCCCGTATCCCACGGAGACGTGCTCGCCGACCTAAGTACTACTACCCACCCGGAGCGTGGATAACTACCCACCCGGAGCGTGGATAAGCTAATTTCCTTTAACACAGAGCTTTTGCAACGGACTCTGAACTGCGTTTGGTGTTGCCGCAGACATTAAATTGTTGCGACCTTGAGCCGTCCTGGGTTCACGCGTGCCCTGCGGCTCGCTAAGACCAGTCCCACGCTGGTGGCCGTGATCCTTTCAGATAAGTGTGCCCTACAATATATATATATATATATATATATATATATATATATATATATAATGAGATCTAACGGAAAATAATGCAAGGAAGGTATAGGGGAAGTTATTAGGCCAATTGTAATGTAAATGAGAAGAAATAAAAGGGGGTGAAAAGATAGCTTGCCGTGGGCAGGATCCGAACCAGCAACCTCCGAATAATGCGTTCGATGCTCTACCACTGAGCTACCACGACAGCTATCTCTCAGCCACTTTATTGGGTATCTATGTCAATTTAAACGTGGGAGTGTCAGTCAGCGCCACTAGTAGCCATGACGGTGAGTGTGAGACACTCTTTATGAGCCTGTTTGGCGTCACGTAGCACGTGAACTTATTAATAACTGGCAGCTGACCAATGGTCCCTCGTATACAACCTAAAGGCACCAAGTCTGCCAGTACGAGACACTCGTTAATGAATGAGGAAAACATGTGTATACTTAAGGGCTCGTTTTTCGTACTTACTCAATATTAATCAGAACTAACAGACAATAATGCCAAGCAAGGTATAAGGGAAGTTATCAGGCCAATTATAATGTAATTGAGAAGAAAGAAAAGTGGGTGAAAAGATAGCTTGCCGTGGGCAGGATCCGACCCAGCAACCTTCGAATAACGCGTTCGATGCTCTACCCCTGAGCTACCACGACAGCTATCTCCCAGCCATATTATTGGGTATCTATGTCAATTTAAACGTGGGAGAGTCAGTCAGCGCCACTAGTAGCCATGGCGGTGAGTGTGGCACACTCTTTATGAGCCTGTTTGGCGTCACGTAGCACGTGAACTTATTATTAACTGGCAGCTGACCAATGGTCCCCCGTATACAACCTAAAGGCACCAAGTCTGCCAGTACGAGACACTCGTTAATGAATAAGGGAAACAGGTGTATACTCAAGGGCTCGTTTTTCGTGTTTGAACAATATTACTAAGATCTAACAGACAATAATGCCAAGGAAGGTATAGAGGAAATTATTAGGCTAACTGTAATGTAAATGAGAAGAAAGAAAAGTGGGTGAAAAGATAACTTGCCGTGGGCAGGATCTGAACCTGCGACCTTCAAATAACGCGTTCAATGCTCTACCACTGAGCTACCATGACAGCTATCCCCCCAGCCACATTATTGGGTATCTATGTCAATTTAAACGTGGAAGTGTCAGTCAGCACCTCTAGTATTCATGGCGGCGAGTGTGGCACAATTTTTATGAGCCTGTTTGGCGTCACGCAGCACAAGAACCTATTAATAAGTGGCAGCTGACCAATATTCCCTCGTATACAACCTAAAGGCATAATGTCTGCAAGTACCAGACCCTCGTTAATGAATTAGGGGAACAGGTGTATACTCAAGGGCTCGTTTTTCGTGTTTGAACAATATTACTGAGATCTAACAGACATTAATGCTAAGGAAGGTATAGGGGAAATTATTGGGCTAACTGTAACGTAAATGAGAAGAAAGAAAAGTGGGTGAAAAGATAAGTTGCCGTGGGCAGGATCAGAACTTGCGGCCTTCAAATAACGCGTGCGATGCTCTACCACTGAGCTACTACTAAAGCTATCCCGCCAGCCACTTTATTGGGTATCTATGTTAATTTAAACGTGGGAGTATCAGTCAGCGCCAATAGTAGCCATGGCGGCGAGTGTGGCACACTCGCCACACTCGCCGCCAATGTATAAATATATATATATATATATATATATATATATATATATATATATATATATATATATATATATATATATATATATATATATATGTGACGTATCAAGTGATGATTAGTAGAGGTCGAGAAGGAAGAAGTGCAGAGAAGAGTAAACATGGCGTATGAGCCAGGCCACGTCTCCCATTCGTCATAGCGTCACACAAGTCGACAGGATGGAGACCTGCCTGCCCCTTCATCAGTCACTCATCATCGACGCAGTTCCCCAGAAGACACACTGACCATACATTGACTACCGAATCATCGCCTAGAAGGACAACGACCAGCACCATGACAGAACCATCAGCTGACCTCGACATCCCCAAGTACACCGGATCAGCGGACGACGGACCCATACAGGACTGGTTCAACCTATTCGAGGTCCACGCCGCCGCTGCATCTTGGTCGGAACGGGAGATGGTTACGAACTTCAGCGATTACGTCACCGGTGAGGCATTTAAATTTTACCTCATTCACATATTCGACAACGATGAGTCTTGGCAAAAAATAAAAGAAGAAATGATCGTCTGGTTTCAGGACTCTAATGAAGATTCGATTAGAACACGCACTCTCAGTGCATTCGAACTCAGTCATCACAGTCATAAGCAGCCTTCACGCATTGACCAACCTCCTGCTTTTCCGTCGCGTGGATCTTCGGTCGCTCACAACGCCCACTTTGCATCTCACGCGTTCACTATGGTCGGAATAGAGCGGAGAAGCTCCGAGCATACTCAGCCAAGCCCGTCACCTACCGTTCAGTTTCATGCACCTGAAGAGCTCGCATCGTTTTTTCAGCAGAAAGACAGTCACTCCCAATTAATATGTGACAAAACCAATCTTTTCGCAGTGTCGCCGTCGAATTCCAAGCCACCTGAGAGCCCAACCCACACAAGAGGCTCGGATGGATCAACTCTCAAGCACTGCCCTGTGCCAGAAACATCCATCAAGAATGGCGTTGCAAGAACTTCAGCAGATCTTTCTGCCGATTCTGGCGCACTATCTTCATTGCCTGACACAAATCGAAACACCCTAACAAGTATCAACTATTTGCTGGTCACGTCAACCGAAAAAGAAAAGCGGGCTCATGGATCCAAAGGAAGTCCAACTCGTCAGACAGTGCAACGACAGCAATACCAAGAAAAGCAACAAGAGGAACCCCAACAGCTAAAACGCCCACACCAACATCGGCAACGAAGAACTAAAACTACATCGCAAGGATACTTGCAGCCTGAAGAGTGTCGTGATCAACATACACTGAAGAAAAGACTGATTCCGCATCTGAGCTGTCTTCGCAAAAAGAAAAGCCAAGGAACTTTTCCGCACCAGCGTTCAATATTGCGCCTTCGGTCTGAACATCTGCGTCATCACCATAGAAAACTCCCCAAAAGCCACAAAACATCCGTTTGTGCTCTGCAGGAACACAAGCAGCGCCAAATCAGCCGCGATCAACGGACGCGCAAATTGCATGCACGGCGTTTGTATGACCCACGACGAAAAATGCGACGCCTACGAAACATTCAAACTTGCAAGGCGTTCCAACCTCGTTCGTTCTGTGCAAGAATACCGGCTGTATTTCCATCTGTTTCCACGTCCAAAGCATTTTTGTGTTATCCAGAACGCAACCACCAGCCTCGCCCACCAGAACTCCTGCGTAAAACCGGACTGCTGCAGTTTCCCCTGAAGTCTTTGAATGTTTACGGAACTCCCCTAGAGCAAAGAAACACTTGTAAATTTTTGACATTTGTGACTTTTAACCTCTACTTGTTTACTTTTTCTTGTTTGTAATCCATGCCTTCTTTCCGGGGAGGGGGAATCGTGTGACGTATCAAGTGATGGTTAGTAGAGGTCGAGAAGGAAGAAGTGCAGAGAAGAATAAACATGGCGTATGAGCCAGGCCACGTCTCCCATTCGTCATAGCGTCACATATATATATTCAAGTAGATCTTCTATGAGAACGGTAACAACTAAAGCGTTTCTTTCGACAGTTTCCATCTGAGTATGGCCTTCTTTAGCAATAAGGGTACATTTTGTTTGCGCTCACATTCATATCATCTTGAGCAGGATTGAGAAGGAAAAATGGCTGAGATACAAAAATAAGGAAACAATACAAAATGTTCCAGGGTTCCTTGCGCTGTGTGAGTAATGTCGTGAGTGCGTATTTTCTAAGAAGCATTGTGTTCGGAATAGTTAGGTGGTGGTTCGTTTAGTGTAGACTTTTTTTATTAAAGTAAGGGCTTTCATGTTGTGGGAGTTTTATTTTTTAACGGATTGTGACTAATCACGCGTCGATGGCCTAGGCGGCTGTGGGGGGACTTGTAGTAGTCGTCTTCCTACAGCGTGAGATGCGTTCCGATTAACCAGCTAGGCGGTATGAAAAAAAAGAGTTTTTGAAGAGGTCTTGAAACAAAAACTTAAACTTCCCAGTTTTAATATTTCTTGAATTATTAGGAATTTGACATACACATTTTTGGCACAATATTCATTCTGTAATCATTGACGACCGTTAGAAGTCGCAGTTATTTTTATGAGGGGCGGAGATTGCTAGCGATCATGCGCCACCATCGGTTGCTAAAGCCACTTATACGTGACGTCAATGAAACGTCACAATAGGAGTAGATGAAAACACAGTGCTAGCTTATATTGCTCAAAAAGAAAAGTTTATAAATGTCTAGGAAAAAACAAAATAATTGGGCAATTCTTGCACTGAGTTGCATTCTTCGCAATTAAAATGAGTGATCTGCTGAAAAAGCGTCTTACTTGCTGAATGCAGCTACAGTGTCTGGAAATATACAGCCTTGTCTGCTGAGCACGCGCATTCTTTACGAGAAAGGGTGGCCCCACATGTGATGACTGCACTCACATGCCACAAGCGGCGCTGCGTGTCGTGAGGGTGGACGTGTTTTTTTGAGCGCTTCTAATCGACTGCGCAGATAAGTGGTCTTGCATGTTTTGAGCTTGTCTTTCTAATTATTAAGACAGCAGTTGAAATCTTTGAAGCACTTATTACATTTAATGTTTTTTGGGGGGTCAGCCACCAGGTATATTTAGTTTGTGTGTGTGTTTATTATTTTGTTTTTTTTCTTTTGCCTCTCTGTGGGGGAGGTGAACGTACATGGAACACGCAAATTTTTGTAGTACAGCTTATACCTTCTCTTTTTTGTAGGGCAGGGATTGAGTTTTGTAATTAGCGAGTGAGACAAGGCATAAAGACAATTGTTGTCAGAAAGACATGGTTAAAAAGACTGTAAAACATTTAGGATGTGGCGTGGCTTTGAAAGTGGACCCAAGTGCAGAAGCGGATGGAGAAGAGGCTGACGCGAAGTGTAGGCAGTGTGAGGTCGACGAAAAAGGAAAAAAAAAATGGTGGTTTCCCAGATTGAACTGCTGATGAAAATCACCGAGCTGGAGACTGCGTTGGCGACAGCGCAAGAGAAAACGAGGGCAATGGGTGAAAGGCTGAAGTTCTCAGAGGAAGCACTAGCCAAGGTGAACAGAGGAGTGGCCTACGCAAAGAACGCAGCAGTACCCAGCAGTAGGCAGCAAAGAACCCAGCAGTACGCTGACAATATAGTGCTAATGGCCGACAACAAAAAAGATTTGCAAAGGATCATAGACATATGCGGTAATGAGGGTGATAGGTTAGATTTCAGATTCAGTAAGAAAAATCATCAGTCATGATTTATAATGATAAAGAAGGTAGGGAGCTCAGAATACAGGAGGACACGCTACAGATAAAAGATAAGTACAAATATCTGGGCGTAGGGATGAGCAATGGGACCTAGTATCTCAGAGAACAGGAAATATACGTGACGACTAAAGGTAACAGAAATGCAGCAGTGATGAAAAACAGGGCACTGTGGAATTACAATAGGTGTGATGTTGTGCGAGGGATATGGAGAGGGGTCACGGTTCGTGCTATGACGTTGGGCAGTGCGGTCTGTGCATGAGATCAGAAGTTCAAGCAAGATTAGAAATTAAGCAACGTGGAATCGGTAGGCTTGCCTTAGGAGCTCACGGGAATACAGCAAATCATGGAGTACAAGGTAATATGGGATTGACAGCATTGAGGGTAGGGAATCTAGCAGCAAGATAAAATTTGAGAAGCGATTGAGAGAAATGGGGGAGGAGCGTTGGGCTAGGAATGTATTCAACTACTTGTACATGAAGAATTTCGATACAAAATGGAGGAAGAAAAGAAAAATTGATGAGTAAATACTTAGAAAGCAGCAGGGAGCCAAACCAAAAAGAATTACAGGTTAAGAAGAATGTGAAGGAGTCTGAGACCGATATGTGAAGAATTTGCATGATTAAGAAGTCCGCACTACAGCTCTATCGAACTTTTAAGCAGTAAATTGCCAAGAAAGGATCTATGATAATACTCAAGGTAGTTCTCTACTGTTTGAGGTCAGGACGGGAGTATCGTGAACCAAGACATATCGAGCCAAATACGAAGAGGTAGACACGGTATGCAGTGCGTGTGGAGAGAAGAAAACTGTGGAACACTGGAAAACGTTCTGTAAATGGCTTCACCCTTTCATTCAGGTTGATGGCGCAGAGGTTTTCAAAGCACTGGGGTTTCGGGACAGGGAGGGCAAAATACACTTTGAGCAAGTAGAATTACCTAGAAGGAGGTTATTTGATTGGTGGATAAAGTCAAGGCACGAGTGAAAATCAAACCCTTCACTGGAAAATACGAGTCCTCAACCTCATAATTTAAAGAAAAAAATCTAGTTTATGTTCACTTAGTATCACGGCTTGGTGGTGTTGGCGACCACCTGATTTAAAGGGTACAGTCATATCAATCCAATCCAATGGTATGCAACTGATGCACATGTATTGCGAGGGCTCCAAATGAACTGCCCCGATAAGTGTTTTCACATGCTTCTACCTTTTTTTGCTTATTGAAAAGGCAGTTGTGTAAACTTAATTGCTCTGATTACATCGTACGGCTCTTCTGGGGTCAGGCACCTGGTATTTTTATTGTTTGGATATTTTCAGTCCCGCCATCACGAGGTTTGAGTGCAGGAAGACTGACTACGCAAATTTTTGTAGCACAGTTTAGATTTTTTACTTAGGGCAGTGTTCGTCGCACTCCACGTTTTGTGATTGTCCAGACGGGCAGTTCAGATACTTGTGGACACTGGTGAATTTGTGCGAGAAAGGCTTTTAAAAGAGACTTAGAGAAAAAGACTCTAAAATATACTGGTTGTGAGTTGGGTTTGAATAAGAGGGCAGCACGAATGTGAATGCAGAGGAAGCTGACGCCAAGTGTAGACAATGTGAGGTCGAGAAAAAAAACATTGAAAATATGGTTGCCCCGAATGATCCGACGATCAGAATCACTCAGCTGGAAACTGCGTTGGCAAGAGAACGAGAAAAACGAGGGTGATGCGAAAGAGGCTTAGGTCAGTCGAGGAGGCACTAACAAAGATGGGGCGCCAGTACCCCCGAGCGATGGAACAGCAGTATCTAGAATTGCGGAGAAGATAGAAAAAAAACAGGTCCAGAAAAAACAGGTTTAACAGGTTCTATGGTCCCAAGGCCCAGCCTTCGCAATGTGGTTGGGGGATGGTAGAAGACACAGCAGCCAGGCGTACAACTGCACGTAACCTCCAGGGGCGGGACACTCTCTCAGAAAAGATGGATCACTAATAATTACCCGGAATTCAAATTCTATCAATCCGCAGAGGCATTCAAAGAGAGGGTAAGAGGTGACAAGAAGGTTTCAATAGGGACGTTCTCAGGACATAGGTTAGAACCAATGACAACGCAATCGAGCACACTACTCGAAGCTAAAATTAATCGGCGAAACTTCATGATAATTGCGGGTGGTCTAATCGATGTCTTGAATGAACAATCGGCAGTACAAGTGACCACTTTACAGAACGGGTCAATGGCATGCGGCTCTTCTGGGGTCAGGCACCTGGTATTTTTCTTGTTTGGATATTTTCAGTCCTGCCATCACGGGGTGAGAGTGCAGGAAGACTGACTACGCAAATTTTTGTAGCACAGTATTGATTTTTTACTTAGGGCAGTGTTCGTCGCACTCCACGTTCTGTGATTGTCTAGATGGGCAGTTAAGATACTTGTGGACACTGGTGAATTTATGCGAGTAAGGCTGTTAAAAGAGACATAGTGAAAAAGACTCTAAAATATACTGAATGATGGGTGAGTTTAAAATAGGAAGTAGCACAGGTGTGAATCCAGAGGAAGCTGACACCAAGTGTAGACAATCTGAGGTCGAGAAAAAAAACAGAGAAAATATGGTTGACCCGACTGATCTGACGATCAGAACAACTCAGCTGGAGAATGCGTTGGCAAGAGAACGAGAAAAAACGAGGGTGATGCGAAAAAAGCTTAAGTCATCCGAGCAGGCACTAACGAAGATAGGGCGCCAGTACCCTCTAGCGGTGGAACAGCAGTATCTAGAGTTGTGAAGAAGATAGAAAAAACAAGTCCAGAAAAAACAGGTTCCCTAAGGTACAGGTAGTGATATGCGCGATACTGGAGGTACCGGTTCGGGACAGTTACCTGCAAAGAGCGGTTGTCGACGTAAACTAGGAGAGATGACAGTTGAGTCAAGATGAAAAAATTTGAGGTAATCGAAATAAACAGAGAGGTGTATAGGTGGGGTAATTTTCAAGAAGACAGCATTGACTTCGATAAGGGGCTAGGTGAAGAGGTGGGTTGGCGACTTGCAGGACGCGCAGCAGCTTTTTTTAGGAGGTGGGGGTGGAGGCACGCGGGACCTTCGGGGTCAACGATAGCTAGTAACGACGAAAACAACCAAAGAAACTCCTTGACAAGTGGTAGAGGCAGATACAGTTCAAAATACCACGAATACTTAAGACGAATAGAGTTCAGGAGTGAAATTGACGTAAACACGAGGGCTAAGAAATTGAGACGTAAGGCATATTAACGTGCACGTTGGCAGGCGTGCACGCTAATGTGAGGAGTTGAAGTGAGGAGGAATAGAAAAACAGCTAAAGGAGGAGAAGCTCATGGTATATGGGTTTGCATAAACACATCTTTCGGACTTGGAAAAACTACCTAGCAAACTGGACTATGCTTGGGAATATATTATTAGAACCGAAGGTAGCATAAAAGGGGGAAGGTGTTAAAGCATTTCATAAAACTACAGACTGGAAAATTGTCAAGCAAGAGTGCAGGGAACATTTATGACTGAATGGGAAAGTGTCAGGGCGGATGACGCACCTAGGTGCTATGTACTTGTGGGCAGAAGTGAAAGCCAGAGAGCATAACCAAGAAATGGTGCCGGGCAGAGAGAATGACTTTGGTGAACCAGGAGAACCGTGCGAGGTAATTATATTATGATATATGAATGCGCATATAAAAGATATAGATAGCTACACTGATCCAAAATGCACAATGCTGGTTGATATGGGTGAAAAGCATGAATAAATCATTTGAAACTGTAATTGGAAGTGCGTGGGACAGATAACACTGGAAGTGGGAACTGTGCAGTCAACGATAGATTAAACAATATTATCGCATAGGTTGTGAATCAGCTATGGATGATAAATATAGATGAATATTGGTCTAGAATTCTAGGTAGGGATGTCATACGTTATAAGCTGAATTTCGGCAGAGAAATGAAAGTGGAAAAAACGCACGAGAAGCAACCACATCGTATTGTTTATTCAAAAAGTCAAATAGAAACAGCCACTAAAATTGGGAAAATAATCACAATGGTTACTTCTAGTAGCCATCATCATCATCTACCGTCTTTTAATTGTAGCATGCGCAGGTGTATGTGCACATCCTTCAGCTTTGTTTTCCGTGCAGCGTGCTCCACGGTTAGAAAAGAATAATGCTCAGGGAATCTCTGACGTCACACTGAACAGGTTCCTGGTGTCTTCGCTTGCTGCCACACACCAGGTTATAAAATACCTAACCTCGGTCTCTGTAATATGATTTTGCGGACGTGATGACTGAAAGGTTTGACAGACTTTAGGCGAACCTAAATTATGGTATTTCTGGCAATGTTTCAGGGGAAGTTCTTGGTGGTGCAAGAACGCCTGTATGGACATACCGGTCGTTCTGTCGACGAGCCGACTGGCGCGGAGGTGAACATTTAGGGCAAATCGCGTCAGAAATTCAGCACCGAGTATGACTATGCCTACGTCTGCAACAACGAATACGTATCGGAAGGCGCGTCGAAGACCCAAATGGACGATGAGCAAACGCTGACCATATGTGTTGATGGATTAGTTGTGGGCTACTTTAAGAGTGAAGTGTTTTCAGAGCGTTGCCGGTCTAGCCGCGCCACCGAAACGACACTGACCTCTGCACCTTTGTCCACGAGAAATCAATGTCCAGTAATTCTTTCAGAGATGCAAACAGGCAGCTTGTCATGTTGCAGACTCACTTTTCGCCATCAGTGGCTCGGCGTTATGTTTCCTTGCAGGTAAAAGGAGGTGGGAATCGATGTGCACTAGCACCGAAGGTGTTTTGAAAACAGCAGCACACCGGTGGATGAGGACCTGAACGGGAGTCAAGTCTCGAAGATCTAGAGCGCCAGTCGCAGTATCGTCGAAGAGGATGCGATGATGGCAGTAGAGCATTACCCGTCCCCACAAGGTGATTAAATGATTGCTCGAGGTGAGACTGCCAGTCGTCGAGTTGTGACAGCGGACTGGTAGACGTTGCCACCGTACCTCTTGCTGAATATTCATTGATGCGATCGACCAGTTTCGCCAGCTTGTTGAGGGCCAGATCGTCTGGTACAGTAGCAAAGTCAATAACCACGTTCTGAGCCAGGCGCTGGAGGAACGGCTCTTGCGGCAGAGGGCTGTTTGCGTCTTCTGACAGTCACTGAGAAGCCACTGCATGCGACACTGAAGTTATGACGGTCACTAATCACCGGGCTCTTTCTCAGTAAGTAGCTCCTGAAGACGCCTGCTGAGAGGCAGAGAATTGCATTGAAGCACCGTGGCCTTGAAGTGATCATGACGATCGGTTTCTGGGGGCACGCCCACAAGGTCATGGATTTCTGCAACTGCGTCTGTTGTGAGTGCGGAGAGAGTGTGCTGGTACTTTCGCTTGCTGCAAAGTAGTGTGCCGAACAGCGAATATGGATGGCCTCGATGTGCGTTAACTATTCTGCAGGCTTCTGTGGCCACAACAATGACAGGTGAATCTGCACTGTTGAATGCATTTCGTGCTAATCACTGGTTTGTCGTTCACGGTCACGTCCATGACTCAAGGCTCTCTTTGCGGTATTCATGTCCGAAAAAAGTCCAAAAGGGGGTTAGACTGTAGTCGCCAACGTCATAATCATCAACATCGGGCGCCTAATATTCATGTTGCGCTCAGGTACGTGTGCACGCCCCTGCGCTGTGTTCCTTGTGTGGCGCACTCTGCGGATAGAAAGGAAATAAACGTAAGTTCTGCTCCTTCGTTGGCCTGGGCAGATTCTTTGTGTTTTCAGCTCGTCGCTGCACTGCACGGTTAAAAACGACGTAACCTTGGTCCCTATAATACCTAAACAGAGTACATGTATACAAATATAACTCTATTGTTTGAGTTACATCTTACTAAGGTACGAATCAAATCAGCCTTGAAAAAGAGACACAAACCCGAAAGCTGGTGGGAGTAGGAAGTTAAGAGAGCCATAGTAGGGTGGCTAGAATGGGGAGGTGTGAAAAGGGGCCACCGACACCAGTCCCGAAAGCGCAGTGATGCCGCTTGGGGCGCTGCTTGCACCGGCGCGGGTAACCTTGCGGAGAAGACAAACGAGACAGCACGGGATGCTCTTCCACAAAAATTGCTCCCACGCTGTGTGGTGGTGGCCCGTTTTCGGTAAAATCATTTTGATCGAGCAAGTGTAGGGCAGCACAGGGCACCTAAGCTCTTTAAAGCCTAATCTCTGGAAACTTGATTGGCCATTCTTGAAAAGGCTTTGATATGTGTAGTTTAACGTCCCGAAACCACCATATAATTATGGGAGACGCCAGTAGTGAACACCTCCGGAAATTTGGACCACCTAAGGCTTCTTTATTGAATATACTCCAAGATCAGAAGTTTGAATCAATGCGTCCGTGCTGTGGGAGCTAGAATGTCATCCTAATAACCCTCGTATTTATAATTGACATGTCATAAATCATTCGTTAAACATGGTTGTAGTACCATAATTTATCTTGCTAAGATAAACGTAAACCGATGTGCTTGTCTCACTAGGCGCGAAGAAAGAAATGTGAAATTTACCTATTCCTAGAAGCGTTTAGGATGAACATTGTCCTACAGGCTAACTTACCTCTTAACCACCTTAAACCACGAAGACATTGACACTTTGTCCTTTCTTCTGCCATTGAGAACTTCCTATGAATTTATTTAAATATTGCAAGAAACGTGGCTACGATTGGCTTTCTTGCGCATATTTTAATAATTCCTATTACTGTATTGTATCTTTTACTATGAAGTCTCTGTGTATGATTGTATAATTTTGATCCTGATGATTTCTGACACTTCAATATATTAATAGTGTAACTAATGTGTAACTAATTTCTTACAATTACTCCCAACAATAGCGCTGTAGATATATGCAATTTAAATATTCAAAATCGTCACTCATAATGCTTCACCTGGCTAATTCACTTTCCCGAATAGTAGATCTCCGAGAATTTCGGTCGCTCTACTTAATAATATTTGCTTTTCAAGTTCATGCCAAGTCATGATGCATAAGTATTCCCTCGCTCTCTGTTTGTGGAGCTTCACTTCATGAGTTTTGTACTCGTACTTAGTGTCATTTTGTACTTGTAAAGTTTATTTTTTATTCTACATTTATGAATGTATGTTGTGTATTGCTGCTTTGCGAACTTGGGACTCGATCGGTACTTTGTCAATCCTTCGAGGTTTTGGTCCCATGCTCCTCGGACCTATTGAAGAAAGAAAATGAACGTTTGACCAAAACAACGATAGCGAATTTAGGTGAATTAGCTAACACATTTCGCACAAGAAGCTGGACGTAGAGCACAGTGGCATAATGTGCACCGGAGAGTTGCATGTGATGGCTTATAACAACGTGGCGCATGTTAAATCCATTTCTCATTGTCACAGAAAGCCGAAATAGTATTCCTCCGCAACCCCTTTCTGCAAGTTATGATCACTGAGTTTAAAGAAATTACAGTAATTCTAGGCTAGTTTGCATCTGCTTGCGGATCATAATCGCAGGTATTTGCAGTGTAAAATCTTTGCAGTGTAAATATTTTTGCCCCTTTAAGCTACATAGGGCCCGCTAGAATTTGAACTGTTTATGGAAACTTGAGCCTTGCTTTTCCAGGTACTGCCAACCTAATGCTCCGCGACCTGTACTATCAGCAGAAGCGAATTTTATTTTGGTAACATAACTGATAAATAGCAGCTAACGTGTTGTAGGAACAGCTGACAACTAACTGACACTATAGCTGACAACTATAACTCACACAATTCAAGCAGAAGCTTGATTTTTACTTGTATAATGAGTGCGTCAAATATTAATTGCCGAAATAACGAGCTATACCAGCAACGCTGTTACTTATAACGCGTAACGACCAACACTGCGAAATAAGGCGAGTGTTCTTGCGCTCATCACAATTATTACGAAGTACCAAATTTCTCACCGCGTAGCTTGCTACACAATATACAGGGTGACCATCTGCCGCTCACCTGTGTACAATTCATTAAGGCGACAGACACTGCTAGTACATCAGATGAAATTCTTTCGTAGTCTTCCTCATTTTATTCCGCCTCACGCAGCATTTATTGTACAGGCTGAGCGACTTCCTCTACTAAGTGATACACTTAGCCACCCTTGGTACTCTTCAAGAGGCTGAACTCAAGCATAATGCAGCGACCCTGGATCTACTTTTTTGTCGTTGACACCTTCCGGCATTTCAGCGTAACCCAGCGCAATCACCGATTGACGAAGTACTTGTAAAACAGCTACCACTTCTGAAAAAAAGCAGCATACTCGAGGAAAGCTTTGCAAAGTGAGCTGCTCACTACCCACGCCGCTGTCATCAGCGCCCCTAGCGCCATCGGCGTGCCGAAAGACATCCTCCGGCAAGCAAAAAGCGCTGCGCTCATCACACCTCCCCATTCTAGCCATACTAGCCATAGTAAGACATCAGAAAGCCTACAGAGAACACAGGCTAAACTCAATATAGGTTTGACCGCAAGATTATGTCAAAGTGAAAATGGGATAACTTCTTGAGCTGCAGAAAAGAAGCGTCGAATCTGATTAGTAAAAATATCCGTAGGATGGACAGAGAATGTAAACATAAGGAATAGAAAGGCAGCTTCAGAGTTTCGGAACCGTCTCAACACTCTGAGTAAGAAGACAAGCATAGAACAGAGGTTACTAACTACAGTTCAGTGAGGTTTGGCTATAATGGGATGAGGCAATGAAATATATACGAACACTGATGACTGAAAAGTTTAAACACCAAGAAAGCACTGCATGCACCAAACCAGATAAGAATGGACCAATTCTTGCACTGCCTTTACTTAGAAAGTGAGAGTCAGAAAAAGCCGAGAATAAAGTTCCTAATAGCACAATAACAGGGCCTAATTGCATCTTCGATTAGGCTAATAAACAAGCTAGGGCCAAGCTCTTAGCAAAGCTTCAAGTGAAGCAGCAAGCAAAGCAGTATTGGATGGTGAAGTCCCTAATAATTGGAAACTAAGCAGGAAGAACTTGATCTCCAATGGAAAAAAGTAGAAAGCTAATATGAACGAGTATACCATCCTCTAACAGTGAAATCTATAGTGTAAAGGCTGGTGATGCAGATAGTAAAGACTGCAGGCTTGGTGTAGAATGGTGGAGTTCTAGAACTAAAAAATGGGTTTTCGTATACGAAAGGGCTTGGAGGACAATGTGTTTTCAATTATGAAGTGTATTGAAATAACAGAAAAAGAACAGGGGTCCCTCTGGGTGGCAATTCTAGATATCAAAAGAGCCTACGATAATGTGATTCAGAAACATTTGTAGGGAACGCAGGACACACTTGTTGTGGAACATGAAATAAGTAATCTTCTAAAGGATATTCATGAGAGTAACAAGGTAGTCATAAAATCGGATGAACAGGTATCCAAATCATTTTGGCAGCAAGGGTTTCGTAGCAAGGATTGCGGTTGCGAGCAGGCCATCAAATTTGTCCTCACAGTTTGTACATGTGCAACTCACGTCTGCTGTCATCAATGGTCCGGTTGCTTCAAAGTGCATAAGCCGAAGTGAAGTCATTGACCCTCTGCACGTCATTACTCGCGCCCTATGCTATCAACATTCCGGTGAATTCAAGTGAAGCCTGCCGGAAAAACTTCATCTGACGGATTGCCTGCAAACGAGGGTGCTCGTGCACGAGCCCGTCATTTGGCAGCAAGGGGGTGCGGCTGCTCGCAAGCAACTAAATTTGTCCTTGCTCTTCGTACTGGTTGCAATAACGCCTGCTGTTATCGACAAACCGGTCACTTGAAAAAGCATCAGCTCAATTGACGTCACCGGCACGTCACCACTCGCACCCACTGCTATCATTACTTTTGTGAATTTAAGCGACGTTTGCCGGAGAAACTTCATCTCATGGATTGCCTACAAACGAGGGTGTCCGTGCGTGGATTTTATGGGTATAAAATTACCACTGCATGTTGACCAGTCCCACTATGAAAAATTCTGGATTGAATTTCTGCAAGAGCTTAACATTTCTGTGCAACTTTTGCTGCTCTTAGATCCTGAAGTGTTATGCTGTTACTATAGGTGGCAGTGTTCCTAATGTTCGAATTTCATCAGTGGGAAGCCCAGACCAGCATTCGATAAGAGCATGCCTCTTATTGAATGCTGGTCTGGGCTTTCCACTGATGAGTTTGCAGAGTCTGACTCACATATTCAGAAACGCTGCATGACTTGAGCTCGCGTGGCCATCGACATCAATGCAGCAAGAACGCGTTTTGAATGCGCTGTCTTTATGTGGTGCCAAGGCAGCACAAACGCGCCGATGCTATTAAGACAATCGAGACCAGAGACTGCTTCGAACGAATACAGTTTGTTAGAAGCAGTCAAGAAGCAAGCACTCGCTCCAGGCTGCAGTCTTTCTTCTTATCATGGCGTTTCATGATGATATACTATAGGCTTCCGCCCGCCCAAAATGAAATAAGATAGGCTGATGCAGTCTATTTGAAACAACACTCCATAGGACTATATGTGGTTCACAGATCTCCTTACAAGTTATTTTTTGCCTGTGTGAATAAGACAAGTTCTTGTTATTCCGTCTCGCCCAGTGTACAGTTTTTCAATCCGGCACATTTCCCAAATTGTTCCTAAAGCCTTGTCCTCAACCAACACCATGCCACCCTTAAGAGTGGTTTTGCTAGCCGTGTCTTGACTTTAACCGTAGCTCCTATCTCTTTGATGTATTCTCGGTGCCATCTTTTCCACCAAGCTCACACGAGTTTGCATCTGCTTCGCCATGCGTCTTGCGATGACACCGTTGTACAGTCTTGTTTTTCCGTCTTGAAGCTGTCGCCGTCCGCCTAGGATATCTTTCGGCAATTGTGGCATTGGCTTGTTAGGTTTTCCATACACGTAAGTCAACTGCCGATTGTTGAGTATTCTTCAACTTCTGCTACCACAATGTGCTGCTCCTCATGCCAAAGCTGTACATTTAGATATTATCTTTTCGTATCGACGTCTTCAGGATTCTAAGGGGCGCTCGTAAAATCTTCCCCACCATGGCGCGCACTCAGCTATGGTTTTCCACAGCATTTGTTGGCCACTGCAGTGATCCTTTAAAACTTCGTGTTTAATGGTTTCTAGCCTTCTTTTGATTTCTTTTTCAGATATTGTAAATTATTTGACGTTGTCTAAGTAGAAAACTACTGGTATTCCCCGTAGAGGTGTAAATCGTCGGAATGCTTGTCGAAAACTTCAAGATAACAAGTCGTTTGTAACCTGCAAGTGTACTTCTCTCGTTACTGCGCAGGTGAGTATCAGTACATAAAGCTTCACTAGCTTCACTAGCTGGTCTTTGCGTAAAGAGGTCCTGTGTAGTCAACTTTCGTAACATCTTATGGCTCTGCTTCGGTGACTCTGTCGGCCAAGAGTGGAGGTGTGTGTTTCTCGCCGGTCAATAGTTACGCCTCTTCCTTACGACACAACTGTTCAGAACTCTTTCCACTGGTTGTCTACCCTGCAATATTGAGAACATAGTTCGAAGCTGCGCTAGTGTCAATTGAACTCCTCTATGTAATACCATTTTATGCACGTGACGTATTAGCAGTTTTGTGAAATGCCCACCCTTTAGAAATACTATGCCGTATTTGTTGAATCTTTGGCTGCACAGCAATCGTCCCTTCCATCTGATAATTCCATCGTCATCAATGTAGACTTCGGGTACATTAATTTCAAATGATTGAGTGTTTGAATCGGCCTTACCCTTTGTTTGTCTAAGTGATATCGGGGTCTATCTTATTCAATATTTTTTTGCGTTTGTTACCTCTTTTCCTGTCAATGGCACTTTGTGATTTTCCCTACTTGTGTTGTTTATGAATCTGAACACCTATGCTGTCACTTTTATAAGCCGCCCGTAAGATGAATACCATTCCATATTTAGGTTTGGTTCAATTTCGGCTCTTTCCATGCATTGGTGATGTTGTGTTTTATGCTGGTCTTCCGCGTCTGTATTTGTGGTAATAACGCTTTCGGAGTTATTTTTCAGTTATGTTATCCATTCGGGACCATTCCACCATGACTTTTATGTTATCATTGTCTTTCGCTGATTCCGCGTGTAAGAATGTCAGCAGGGTTGTCTTTTTTAACAAATGACCAGCTTGCTTCAAGTGTTTTTTCTCTGATTTCTGCCATTCTGTAGGCAACAAACGAATCCCTTTAGCTAGTTCTCTTGATCCAGCGAAGCACAATCATCGAGTGCGTCCAAGAGTGAATTTTCCTAAATGTTTATCTGAAGTGACCTTCAATGTAATTGCATAACATTCACACTACCACCGCGGCCATCAGTTCAAGTCGCGCCATTGTCAGCTTTTTATTTGGAGCTACTTGTCTTTCGCTGTTACCAGCCTTGTTTTTTTTTTGCTTTCATCATGGTAGACTGCTATTAGGTATGCTGCCGCTCTGTATGCTGATGGGCTCGCGTACGTAAATACATGAAGGATGTACACTTTTACTGGTTGATTCTTGCTAGCGTAGCATCGGGTGATTTCTAGAACGCGAAAATGTTCCGCTTCAGAGATGAGGTTCTTCCATTTGTCACATTCTTCTTGAGGGAGCTGCTCGTCCCACGTGACGTTCGTTTTTCACAGTCTCTGCAGTCCTACTTTGGCGCGTTCTGTGAACGGCGATGACTAACTGAGTGGGTCAAATATCTTTCGTGTGGCTTGTACCATGGCCATTTTTGTCAAGCACGTTGTGTTTGTTAATGATTCGCACTTTTCAATAGGGAAGAAATCATGTCGTATGAGTGTTTCCATATCAAGCCCAGAAGCATTGTAAATCCTGTAGATGGAATCCCTATGAGAAAACCAACTCCTTCGTTTTCATCTAATGTTTCGTTTATCCACTTTTCATTGGATGTCTTTTTTCTCAATTTCATCGCTGCCTCTCTGAGCATTTTCTTTGCCTCTTTGCACAGTTTGACTGCTTCATCAAGCGTTGCTGCTTTCAGAACGACATCATTCATGTAGATTTCTTTCTGAAGTGTCTTTGTCGTATCAGAAAACCGGTGTTCCACTTGTTTCAAATGTTGTTTAATTGAAGCTGCGAGTTCCAACGTGTTTGTTGTTGTTCCGAACATTACTTTTGACATGTGGCGCCCGAGGGCGACTGATTGAACAGTTTCTCCTCTCTTCCAGTGCGTGTCTTCTGAATAAGAAAAACAACCTTATATAACCTCGCTAATGATACCTATTACTTAATAGCCATAAGCATAGGATCTCCATCGCGTGTGCCTCTGCTTCACAGGAAAGCTATCGCTAATCTCTATGAAAGTGACCACTTTTTCGTAGTTTTGAGCACACCTACATTAACTGAATACCTGCCACAGGTTCTGAAATGGCTATTAGGCAAAGCCAATTGGGAGCAGTTTTATACTATCACTCATTAGGGTTGGCGCGACCTATTTACTTTATGCATTGATGCTGCTGTCAACTACTTCACCTCATTTTTGATTTATGCTGCAACAAAATGCATCCTACACACGAATGAATACCCTGGAAAACGACGTGTCTCATGGTGGAACTCTGAGGTATGAAATGCACGCATGCAGCAAAACAAACCATGTAGGTTGCTTCTTAACTCACCGACAGCCGAAAATCTTGAAATTTAAAAAAATGCAGTCTCAGGCCAGGCGAACGTATTGGCAGGCCAGAAGAGGAAGTTGGCAAAAGTTTTTATCAGGGATCAATTCATATACACAGGAGGCTAGAATTTCGAACGTGGTTGGTAGGGTAGCAGGAGTACAAGTAAACACGCTTCCACTCGTAAACACACAGAGTGACACCTTGGAAGATCAGGCGATCTTCCTCGGTGCACATTTTGAACGGGTGTTCGGCTCGTCACACTATACTGACGCTTTTCTATAATATAGCACAAAAAGAGAATAGCAAAAACTCGAACACAAATGTTCAAGATACGAGGCGTACAACGAAGCTTTCAGCTTACCTGAGCTCCAAACATCACTGATCTCCTGCAGTGACTCCGCGCCAGGTTCGGACCGTGTAGAGTATGAAATGTTAAAGAACCTACCAATTGAAACACAAAAAACCTTACTTTGCTTGTACAATGCTATCTGGTTCTCTGGCGCTATTCCTACTTCCTAAAAGAAGATATTGCTATTACTATCTTGAAACAGGGCAAGGACTCTTCTTCGGTTTCGAGTTATAGGCCAATGGCGCTTACAAGCTGCCTGTGCAAACTTTTCGAAAAAAATGATCAACTGCCGGCTTGCAAACTTTCTTGAAACAAAAAGTGTGCTCGACCCGTTTAAGTGCGGGATTCGAGAGAGTAGATCCACCACCGATCACCTTGCTCGTATCAAAGCACATATCAGAAACGCTTTCGTGCATAAGCAACACTTTTTTTCTGTGTTTCTCCATATCGAAAAGGCTTACGATACAACATGGCGCTTTGAAATACTGAGACCTGTCCCATCCTAGCGTGTGTGAAAGAATGTCTAACATAATCTAAGTTATTTGTCGAATTGGACATTCCGAGTTCAAGTAGGCAGCATTCTTTCCCAAACATTTGTCCAAGAAACGAGCATGCCGCAAGGTGGCGTACTTAGTGGCACACTTTTTCTCCCCAAATAGAATTCTTTGCGCTTGTCCATCCCTCGCACTGTGTTTTATTGTACATATGTCTAAGATGTCCAGCTTGGCTTTAGATAATGCAATATGGTCCTGTGTGACCGCCAGGTTCAGCTTGGTTCGAACAAAGTCTCCAATTGGGCTGAAGAAACAGGCTCTGGTTGAATGCACAGAAAAGCACGCGTGTCTTGTTTTCCAAGAAGAGAGGCCTTAATTCCGAACCTGATATTCAACTGCATAGGCAACGCCTTTCTGTTAACACCGAACACAAATTGTTTGGCCTCATCTTGGACACCAAGCTAACCTTCATGCCACACAATAAGTGTTTAAAAACAGGTGCATTAAAGCCACGCACGTATTGAAAGTGTTGTCAAGCACTACGTGGAGAAGTGACAAGAATTGTATATTGAATTTGTATAAAAACATCGTACGTACCCACCTAGACAATGGGGCAAGACCATACTAGCCTGAAACACCTACTGTCCTTAAAATGCTTGACCCTGTTCATCATCTAGGCATTCGTCTCTCCACGGGTGCTATTCGAACTAGCCCCGTGGAAAGCCTCTACGTGGAATCGAACGAATGGTCGCTCCACCTACAGAGATGGGACATGTCCTTTAAAGTCTATCTTAATGAAAATGCAGACAAGAATCACCCTTCACATTCAACATATGATAACATGTCAGGCCTTGCTGTGTTTCGAAAACGGCCTTTATGAGACAGCCGTACTCACTCTGTGTAAGGGGCCTAGCGAAGGAAACTGATGTACCACTTGAACACCATTTGATGGCTCCCGCAGTGTTCCTGCCACCGTGGCAATCACAGTCGATAGATCTCGATGTGTCTTTCTTGGAAGTTGCGAAGCACGCACCAACTGTACACATCTCGACATACTTCCTGGAGCTACAACAGAAATACACATGTCCTGAGTTCTCCGCGGATACTTCCAAGTCCTACACTTCTGTCTCGTACGCAGCTGTCGGCTCATCCTTTTCGGAAGCCGGCGTTCTGTACTTTGATTCAGGCATTTTCAACGGCAAAGCTTATGCTATACTAGTGGCCATCAAACACAATAAACAAATAAAACTACAGAAGGCTATATTATATACAGATTCCCTCAGCCTATTAAAAGCTCTAAAAACTCTTAAAAAGCACAAGAACCCTGTCCCTGTCTCACTCTATTCGCTCTTATACACAATCTACTCGTCTAAGCAGCATTTTGCAGTCTGCTGGGTGCCAGGACACCATGAAATTCAAGGCAACGTTCTGGTGGACCAGCTAGCTCGATCCACCAACGAGACCGCTTCCAATACATCGATACCCGTTCTTGCAATCGACTTGAAACCTTTTAAAACAAAAGCTTAGAGGCTATTTGCAGATCACATGGGACACACACACATAACAAATTGCGTGTCTTCAAGCTGCAACTAGGTCATTGGCCGCCAGTATCAAAGTCACGCCACATAGAAGTAATTCTTACAAGGTGAAGAACAGTACATACACATACAAGACATTCATTTTTTAGCCAGGGGGCGATTCACCTCTTTCTGATAGATGTGGAGAAGCACTCACTGTACTAGAATTAGACACGTTCAGAAGACAACGCTTTCCATTACGCTACCGACAACAGATATCACTCCATCCTGTAGTGTTCATTGATAGGGAACCACTTTTTACACGTCAATCATTGTTGGTGTAAGAGAAGTTCGTACTTTTTATATCATATACCCGGGCATTCTGTAGCACGACCTCTCCAAAGAGGTCTGCGCTGCTGTGGCTACACTCAACAAAGCACTTGCCTCACGGATCTTAGACGCACGGGTGTAAACGAGTGAGGCACTTGTGCTACTGTCATACATGTCCACCATGGTTTTATTGACACAAAGTTTTGTCATCCATTACCACCACACACCTTTCACGACATGGTCATTATTTTATTACTTCTATGTTTTACCCGCCTTAGCGCGAGGAATTATACGACCCTTATACAGCTGCTTATCACAATCATTGTCCGTATCTCCAGTAAGATTAACTGGCACTCTTCGGCCATGAAATGGCGCTCGCACCACAAAACACCAAACATCGATTGAACATTTTCCTGTCATGGTAACTAAAGAGGACATGGTACAGGACAGCCAGTTCGCGTTGAAGCTTTTGAGCGAAACTGAATGTATGTTCAATAGGTGGTCTCTATCAATTCAACTGAAAAAAACGAACACAGTGGTGCGTCGTGAAGTATGCCGTTCCCCGCATGTGCAGTGACCGAGAAAGACAATGCGTGTAGGTGACACTATCAGTACCAACGGGTCTCAACGCTAATGCAGCCTTGCAATTGAAACCGGCGACCTTCCAGTCTTCAGCAAAACTTGCTGCTATATTGTCAAATTGCGATTCGAAGCTGTACGTGACAGTAGAAAAATGTTTTCATAAACTGCAATGTATACATGGTCAAAATTTTGATTGCGTACTATCGCTCATACAATGAGGCTAATGTAGGTTGTGTATTCTATCTTCATAACTTTTAGTGTCTCTGGCGGGAGCAGATCTTGGCGCATTGTCATTACAATGGTTGTCGAGAATAAAAACACTGATGCGATGCTCCGCCTGGGCAACAGACGCGTTCCACTTTATTATGCAGCTGACTGCAGAAAAAAGAGTTCTTGACTGAGTAAGAAGGCCGTCTTGCCCGCTTTCATTTACAATTGTGAGACGCCCACTCCGGTATTTTATTCAGAAGATATAAGGCTCTGTATTCTTTCGCGACCTGTTGTAGTGAAAACTGTGATCTTTTTCAAATGGCAACATCTACTTACTCGAACTCCCAACACTTCTCAAGAGAGAAATACTATGAGCGTGTTATGATGAAACAACATCCAATCAATTAGACTACATACGAGCACTCTGCTGAAGGAGACAGACGTACACCTGGCCAGGGCTCACGGCAATCATTCAACACTACGCTCGGACTTGCCTTGAGTGTCAACGTAGAAACGTGCCTCCCGTCAAGCCAGTTGGGCTCGTGCATCCTATTGATGCTCCGTAAACTCGATATGCTGAAATCAGAGTTGATCTCCAAGTACCATTGCCAACTTCGGTTGCTGTTCCCAGCTGGAATGCTTGCAGAAAACCTAAAGACGACAAATCGTTGGTAACCTCCAATTGTTCTCCTCTCGTTACCACGCAGGTAAATATATCATTACATATTATTTCACAAGCGGGTGCTTGTCCTTTGCGTAAAAACGTCTTGTGAAGTCAACTCTCGTAACTTCTTATAGCTCTGCTTCGGTGACTCGGAGTAGGTCAGCACGATTGTCGTCACTTTGAACAAATGACCAGCTTGCTTGAAAAGTTTTTTCTCTGATTTCTGCGATTATGTTGGCAACAAACGAACTATTTTGCTAGTTCCCTAAATCCAGTGAAGCACAATCATCGAGTGCGTCTGCAGTGTCTTCCCTAAATCTTTCGCTGAAGTGACCTTTATTCGCATAATCTTGATGCTACCACCTCTGCCCTAAGTTCAAGTCACGCCAATGTCAGCTCTTTAATTGGAGCTGCCCGGCTTTTCGCTGTTACCAGCCTTGTTTTTTTTTGCTTTTATCGCGGTATACTGCTATTAGGTATGCTGCCGCTCTGTATGCTGATGGGCTTGTGTCGGTGAATACATGCAGCATGTACGTTTCTACTGGTTTATTCTTGCTTGCGTAGCATCGGATGATTTCTAGAACGCGAAAGTCTTCTGCTTCAGAGATGAGGTTCTTCCGTTTGTCATATTATTCTTGAGGGAGTTGCTCGTCCCACGTGACGTTAGTTTTCCACAGTCTCTGCACTCCTATTTTTACGCGTACTGTGAACGGCGACGACAAACTGAGCGGGTCAAATATCTTCGATGTGGCTTGTAACACGGCCATTTTTGTCAAGTACGTTGTGTTTGATAATGATTCCCACTTTTCAACAGGAAAGAAATCATGTCCTTCGAGTGTTTGCTTATCAAGCCCAGAAGCATTGTAAATCCTGTAGATCGAAACTCGATGTGAGAATCGCCTCTTTTGTTTTCATCTATTATTTTGTGTGATCGCTCTTCATTGGACGTCTATTTTCTCATATTCATCGCCACCTTTTTAAACACGTGCTTTGCCTCTTACAGTTTACTGCTTCATCAAGCGTTGCTGCTCCCAGAAGGACATCATTCACGTAAATTGCGTTCTGCAGTGTCTGCGTTGCATCAAAAAACCGGTCTGCCACTTGTTTCAAATAGTCTTTAATTGTGGCTACCAGTGTAAACGTGCGTGGTGTTGTTCCGAACGTTACTTTTAGCATGCGCCATGTTTGTACTTCATTCATTATTCTTGCCTCAGCGTCATGCTTCCACCACAAAAATATCATTGCACCTATATACTCCTCGCGTATAAATATTTGTAGAAATGCCTTTTCAACACCTCTTACTAATGCCACCTTTCTTTTTCGGACACTATTGTACAGTGATAGCATGTCCTCATTCAAATTTGGTCTTGCTTCTAGGTTATCGTTTAAAAACATACCTGATCGAGAATGTGATGGGGCAATGAACATTACTCAAACGTTCGTTGTGCTTCGGTCCACTCTAAGTGGCATGTACTAGCCAAGTGCATTTGGTTCTTCTGATTGCTCTTGGGCCTCCTCTGCGGCTTCGATTGCCATGTACTCTGATATCGCTTTCTCGTAGCAATGCAGCACGTCTTCAGTTTTTTGCAGCCTTTTGGTCAGTTGCTGTAGCCTTTTTAGCGCATTTTTCTTGTTATTTCCAATTTTACTTCTTGTTTCTATGGCAAGCTGACTTAATGGGGACAGTTTTGTTGTACAATCTTGCACTCGGATTCTTCGACCACTTCCTTTCCTGTGTTATCGAAACTATTTCTTGTGAACCCAATTGACTTCAGGCTCCAAAACTTCTGTAGCTCTTGCTGGAGTTCTGTACCTGCACCATCAACTTTCAGTACCATGACTGCCTCATTATGTGTTAGTTTTGTCTTGCTTGGCTCTGACGGTTCTTGCAGAACCCAACCCAGTATAGTTTATACAGTCATCAGTCTGTCCTCAATTCTTCGAGTTCTACGAGTAAAGAATTCCCAATAATAGTCTGAGCCGGGCAGTAGTCCTATAGAATCTGTTGCAGTCGTCTCGGTCTTGTGATCCGCCACATGCATTTTTAACTGTTTCTTTTTCTCGCTGAGTTTCTGATTCGAAGCTGGTATGAAACTGTGCGAGATAACGTCGACTTGTAACGCTTCAATCACTGTTGTCGTTCTTGCTTCTCGTAATTGTATAGTCACTTGCACGACGTTCCTTAGCTTAACCTTTTCGTTCCCTTCAATTGAACCAATCGTCACCCTTTCTCGTCACAACAGCTACGCACGTATTTCTTTAACTAATTTCGCTTCAATGAATTACCGTTGACTTCCACGATATAATAGCGAATGGCAATGTCGGTCACATGTTTCTCCTTCTACGCTTGCTCCAGCCGTCCGCAAAATCACACACTTAAGCTTGATATCATAGGTTGCGTGTAAAGTAGACATCGTCGCTTCGGCTCGCGCTGTTGAGACCGGCTCTGCCATTGGTTTTTGCACTATAGTTCCACAAACTCACGTGGCATGCCGTAGTTTGCATTGCTTGCATATTACTTGAGCTTTGCTAATGCGTACCGTGTGGTTCGGTCACGTGCATCTGAAGCATTCTCCATTTCCTCTAAGCATGGCTTTCTTTTCTTCTGTTGGAATGTTGGGACGACAGTTTTTGGTTGCGTGGGCTTACTGCTTGCAGAATAAGCATATTTTTACAGAAAAGAAGAGACACCATATTGATGAGGCTGGGGATTAGATGTGTTGAAAACCAGTGGTAACGGCGTGACCAGTTCACCAACGATCAAGCGAAGACAACCTTTCATCTTCCTCGTCGGGCACACACGCGTGTCGCCCCCTAAAATATCAATAGACATGCATGTAGCATAACCCCCGGCGGCACAAGCGCCGTCAAGGTGCATCTAAAGTCAACTTTACTAGGATAGCTGCAGGGCTTCAAGCGCGCAAAATGTACAATATCGGTTGCCTGTTGAGCGCATGAAGGCGACGGGGTTGCAGGACCAATTTCTTAAGTTACAGAAGTAACTATACGAAGGACTCGATATGGACCCATGTAGCGAATAAGCAGCTTTTCTGACAAGCCAACTTGACGGGTCGGAGACCAGAGCAGGACCAAAAAAAATCAAGCGGAAAGTGTATGTCGTGGTGTCTTTGGTCCTACAAATGCCGTTGCTTCTCTTGAGAGGTCAGAAGGTAAGTGCGGGTGATTTCACGTGCGTGAGCAGCCCGAGAGATAGCGTTCATGGCATATCCACTAGTCGTTACTGCAGGGGATGGTATGACGGTGTCTAGAGGCATTGTTGGTTCTCGGTCAAACAGCATAAAAATGATGAGTAACTGGCAGTGTCATGGTGCGAAGAATCGTAGGCAAATGTGACGTACAACAACGCAAGGTCCTAGTTGGTGTGGTTGGTAGAAACATACTTAGCAAACATATCTGTAAGAGTTCAATTTAGACGCTCCGTGAGTTCATTGGTTTTCGGGCGGTGTGACGTAGTCAGCTCGTGTCTCGTTTTACAGGACTGCAAGATGTCGGCTATTACCTTCGACAAAAAGATGTGGCCACGGTCTGTGCGCAGCTGTCGTGGGGATCCATGTTGCAAAATCAAATCCTTGAGGAGGAAGTCGGTGACATTTGTGGCACAGTTTGTTGGAAGAGCTCGTGGGAGGGTGGCGTAGTCGGTGGCCGCGGCTATCCACTTCTTACCCGAGGAAAACAAGGGAAAAGAGCCAAACAGGTCCAAGCTAACGCGGAAGAACGGTTCTGACATAATGTAAAGTAGTTGAAGGCGTCTGACAGAAAGTGTCGATGGTGTTTTGCGGCGCTCACATTTCTGAAAAGCCGCAACGTTTCTGACTGAGCGTGCAAGCCATTGCCAAAAGAAGCGTCGGCGTATTCGGTCGTAAGTGTGTGACACACCAAGGTGACCAGAAGTCGAAAGGGCATGAAGTTCACGTAGAACTACCGAGCGAAGTTGTTTCGGAATGACAAGCAGCAGGGCAGGTCCATCCGGTTCAAAACTTTGGTGGTATAATAAACGATTGTGGAGCACGAATGAGTGATGGAACTGATTGGAAGATGGTGATTCGAGGCGCTCAATGATAGCACGCAAGGACGCATCATGGCACCTCTCGTCACTGATGCATGTCATTTGGGAAAGGGAAAAGACGCAAGGATCGGTGTCGGCATCAGGCATAGTGCTCGACTAAGCAACCGGGTAGCGGGAGTGGTAGTCTGCGTCCTGATGTAGGTGTCCGGACTTGTGCGCCAGCGTGTAGGTATACTCTTGCAGTCGCAGAGCCCAACACCCGAGCCGGCCAATAGGATCCTTCAGTGTAACGTAAGCCAACATAGCGCATGGTGGTCAGTTACCATAGCGAAATTTGGGACATATAAACATGGGCGGAACTTTGAGACTGCCCAAAAAGGAGCAATACATTCACGCTCTTTAATGGAATAGTTTCGCTCCGCAGCTGTGAGGAGGCGGATAGCCCAGACGACAATTTCGTCATGTCCATGTTGGCATCGGGCTAAGATGGCTTTGATTCCATGAATAATAGCAGCAGTTTGGACTTCTGTCGGAGCTTATGGGTCAAAGTGAGCCAATTTAGGTGGAGTCGTCAGTAGCGCTATTAGGTGAGAAAAACGAGCAGCTTGGTTGGTACCCCACGTAAATGTGACATTTTTTTTCAAGAAGCTCTGTGAGTGGTCAAGCGATGGTTACGTAATCTTTCACGAAACTTCTAAAATAGGAACAAAATCCTACAAAACTCCGGACGTCTTTGACTGACTGGGGTACAGGAAAACTGGTGACTGCACGAAATTTTTCGGGGTCCGGCTGCACACCAGAGGTGCCGATAAGGTGGCTTAACATTGTAATTTGCGGCGTTTGAAGTGGCACTTCAACGAGTTTAATTAAAGGCCTGCAGTGGTGAATATGTCGAGAATAGCTGACAATTCTCAATTGTTGGGGAATATACGACATAATCAAGATAACAAAGACATGATGACCATTTGAACCCTTGTAGCAGAGGGTCCATCGTGCGCTCGAACGTGGCAGGGGCGTTGCATAGCCCACTGATATAGGCCATCTAAAGTTACAAACGTAGTTTTCTCTTGGTCTTTTTCTTGGACAGCAATCTGCCAGTAGCCGGAACGTAGGTCTATTGAAAGAAGGTATCGGGTGCCGTGGAGAAAATTGAGAGCGTCATCGGTGCGGGGTAAAAGATAACCGTCTTTTTTCGTGAGTCTACTCAGATGGCGGTAATCCACGCAGAAGCGCCACGTGCCATCTTTTTTTTTAAAGAACACAACGGGCGATGCCCAAGGGCTCTAAGAGGGTTCAATAATTCCTATGGTTAGCATCTTGGTGAATTATTGTTGAATTACTGCACGCTTGGTGGCAGACACCCGGTATGCTCGCCGATGATTGGAATGATTCTTTTTGCTAAGCTATAGAAGTTTGAAGTTGTGCGTATCTGTTGGCCATTCTCTCTTGGTTTTGCAGTTATCCTCTCTCGTTTATGTCGTGTTTCTTCACGAAAAGCTGCTTGCTCTCTTAAGAATAACGTAAGCCTGTCCAGATTTTTCTCGTATGCTTTTCCTGTTGGGTTGCTTTGCTCGCCGTGTTCTGAGGCAGAGATGTTTCTCATATCCTGTTGTGACTTGAACTGGACCAATAATTCTGGTGGAATTGCTCTTTTTTTAATAGTGCTAACAACATCGGAGCATAGCTCTCGGTTTCCAATTTTAGGGACTTGAGTGCCAATATGTTACCTTGAGTTCTCGGTACTAGCCTATTTAGGACATCGGTATTTTGAGCAGACTTCTCTTTTTCCGAACTCAAGAGCTCGTTCATGTGCATCTCAATTGAATGTTCACGTTTGCCGAACCTTTTTTGCAGTATTTTGATTGCGCCGTCACAATTTTTTTTGTCGAGTATTTGAGTCCTTCAATAGCAGCCGCTGCTTTTCTGGTTAGCAAGTAAGACTTCTGTCCCTTGTTCATGTTTAGTCTCAGGTGAACTGTCGAGTCGTACTCAGCCCAACAGTGGTTTCATTCTAAAGTTGTTCCTCCGAACTCGACCATTTCAAGCTCTCGTAGCCGAACTAGTTCCGTTGCTTCTTGTCCTGTACTTGATGGCGTCTTCTGCCTTGTCATATTGTTTGAATTCGATTGTGCAGGCTGTCGATGTCTGAATTATATTACAAAAATGTCGTCGTTAATATCAAGTTGTACTTTAAGACCCTATTAAATTCAGCTTCGTCATTGTTTTTCGTCAGGAACTTTTCTATTAGCTCGTTCGCGCTCTTGAGACTGTCGCTTTTTCCGTTAATCTGCCTATGCATTGTGAGCAGCTGCTCCCGGTTATCTCGATCATTAATTTGCTGCTCGGCTGCGTTAATCAGTTGCGTGAGCTCATCTTTGTTATCACTTCCTTGCTCACATTTAGACGGTTAACAATGGCCCCTTACTTGTCTTTAGTTCGTTCTGATACTCGTACTGTCAACCGTGGTCTCGTCACTCGATCCAGGTCACTCTTCTGCTTTTCCGCCGTTCTCATCTCTGCTGCTCCGTGGCAGGTTGACCTTTCTTGCCAGTGTGCAGGTAATATCCTGGTTCAAGACACTAATATTGAGATGATTGAGACCAGGGTCTGCTTCAACGCGTGTGGTTTGTTAGAATAACTTATGTAGCTCGCACTCGCTTCGGGCAGGAGTCTTCTTTCTTATTCTTCTGGCGTTCGATGATGATATTTTATAGATACGTTTGAAACGTGCTGCATTAAAAGCCGTTTCAACACAGGAAAGAGCGATTCAGCGGCATGGAGGATTGCTTACAAGGAGCAATGCGGTGACATTCTGAAGTATTCGTCGTTTCTGGTTGTGTCTGATTTGCCTGGGCACACCACTAGAGATCCACGTCGTCTGCTTGCTGGCAATTAGAGAACCAATTAAAAACAAAACACATGAGTGCAAAATTTTTAATGTTGTTATCGTAACTTACCGTATATATACTATGTAATTATGGCCGTTTTCTCCCAGTTATATTTTGTTTCAAATGGCCTCTAAGTTACACAGAAAATGAAAACGAATGATTGGAGTGCTAGGTTCAAGAGCACTCGCATTGGTATACGGAAAGCCTATTCCGTGTGGTATTTAGGGTTCTTGCTGTTAGTAATTTGTGGTATTTAGGGTCATGTCAACGTTTTCTTGTCATGGTAACCAAAAAGGACACGGCACAATGACAATCAGTTCGCGTCGAAGCTTTTGAGCGAAACTGAGTGTGTGTTCATTAGGTGGTCTCTATCAATCCAACTGAAAGGAACGAACACAATGGTACGTCGTGAAGTATGCTGTTCCCCGCATTTGCAGCGACCGAGAAAGACTATGCGTGTGAGTGACACCATCAGTGCGAACGGGTCTCAACGCTAATGTAGCCTTGCAAGTGAAACCGGCGACCTTCCAGTCTTCAGCAAGATTTGCTGCTTTATTGAAAAATTGCGATTGGAAGCTGTACGTAACAGTACAAAACTTTTTTCATAAATTGCGTTCTATACATGGTCGAAATTTGGATTGCGCACTATCACTCATACAATCAGGCTAATGTAGGTTGTGTATTCTAACATCATCACTTTTAGTGTCTTCAGTGGGAGCAGATCTTGGCGCATTGTGATTACATTGGTTGTCGAGAATGAAAGCCGCAATGCAAAGCTCTGCCTGGGCAACAGACGCGTTCTGGCTTATTATGCAGCTGACTGCAAAAAAGAGAGTTCTTGACTGAGTAACGAGGCCATCTTGCTTGCTTGCTCTTACGATTGTGAGACGCCCACACCGTTATAAAATTCAGGGGATTTAAGGCTCTATATTCGCTCGTGACCTATCGTAGTGAAAATTGTGATATTTTCTAAAAGGCAACATCTACATACTCATCCTTCCAACACTTCTCAAGAGAAAAATACTATGAGTGTGTTATGATAAAGTAACATTTAATCATTTAGACAACATATGCGCCCTCTGCTGAATGATACAGAGGTTCACCTGGCCAAGACTGACGGCAACCATTCAACACTGCGCTCGGACTTGCCTTTAGTGCCAACGTAAAAAAGTGCCAGCGGTCAAGCCAATTGAGCTCCTGTACCCTATTGATGCACCGGAAACTCAATATGCTTAAGTCAAAATGGATCTTAGGGATCATTGCCAACTTCGGCCGCTGGTGCCAGATGAGTAATTGTAGCCACAAACCATCTCAATCGCTACACTGACACGAAGGTTGTGAAGTGGGCCACGACAAGTCAAGGAGGCTGTTTTTTTATTGAAAATGTAGTCCTGAGCAATAACGCTCACACTGTAGTAGTAACGAACAAGGAAGCAGCGTTCACATCCAAGCTGTTACAGTATTAGGCCTTAGTGGAACTCGTCAGCAACGTACAATAGCATACCACCCACAAACGATTGGTCTGACGGAGTGGCTCGACAAAACGTTTTCGGATATTCTTTGCATGTAATTTGATGTCGCACAAAAAAACAGGAATAATATACTTACTTACGTTACTTTCGCGTACCATACTAAAGACAACACGCATGACACCATTACGCCTTCCCTACGGCCACGAAGTCAAAACCATGCTCGGCGCTATGTTGCTGCATGAAAACGATAGCATTGAAGCGAGTACATACTACATAACACAGCTTGAGCAAAACGCCCAACAACAGGCCCATATACGTATTCGTCACCAGCATGACTACGACACAAGGTGCTATAATTTACTTCACCGCCAGTCTCCTTTCAGCCAGGAATATATAGTTTTCATCTGGAATCAGGTTCGCCATCGTGGCTTCACAGAGAATCTATCACGCAAATAATTTGGTCTGTATAAAGTCTTTCGACGTCTCAGTGACGTTAACTTTTTGGTTTGCCTGACAGTCCACTTTGCTCAAGGTGTCAAAAACATGCACCAGAATTCATTCACGTGGCACGGATAAACCCTTATTTGCTCGAATGAACTTGTGAGTGTCACTTCTGCCACCATGACGATTGAAGCTTCGGGAGAATGCATTCTGGAAAGAGAGGCTGATGTGACGTATAATGGCCGGCTGCAAAATAGAAGAGCACGAAGCGAACAGCACGAGTAGCAGTTCCTGGCTTTCCGAGAAAGATGACGTTGAGGCATCTGTTCTTGTGTTCTTGTGTTTAAATATAGCCGTGCCTAATTTCGTCGCGACAAAGTCTTGTGTCTTTTCGTTTCATATCCACTATGCCAGTTGCTACTTGGAACCCACACTTTGGGGAGCCTGCGATGGACGAAAAACAAGAAAAAGGTGTATCTACACACTGTTTTTAAAATTCTGACATACGTTACGTAAGTACGGTATAAAATGCATAGGTCATTTTCTTTTTTTTTGTCCTGTTCAGTCCACTAAGAGGTCTTCTTCTGCAGCAGGGTTTTCACAAATGCGTATGATAATGCTGAAAGGTATCCAGCTTCTACTAATGTTTAAATCTGGTTTGTTAGAATTACCTCACTCTTGTGCTCACATAACTTGTGAAAGGTGGCTTGAATACACGTGGTGACGATTCCTCTTTTGATTATCTTTGGAAGCACATAATAAAAAGGAAGGACATTCTTGGCACATCTGAGCTGATAAAATCAGCAAGTATGTACATCATTGAAAAACGAAAGGTTAACGTGTATTACTGATTTCAGTTGTCTTTTACTTATTGGGTTTATTTAAATTCGAAATATCTCATTGGAAGTCACCACGGCAATTACAAAGCACTTCTATATCATAATATTCGACTCTATCTGGCATACCAAAAGCATTGAAGCTTATGAGAGCCTGAATCTGGAGAACCTAGAAAGTTAGTAGCAAGTACTGAAATGTTTATTTTGAGGCCTTTTTACCTGCAAGAAGCACAACCCTGATTATCCTTGTATTGTAATAGTTTCGGAGATAAAGTCATGGAAAAACGTGTATGCACTTTTTTCCGGATAGTTTGGAGCAGTTTACATCTGAAGAAACGTTTCTCGTAAGAAGTGTCACCAATCTGGTCTAGGTTTTCGCGGCACTATAGTAGAATTTTAATAGACGTAGATAAATTTTATTACTCTGTTCGGTGTGATGGCCTTAGTTCTGCTGTGAAGAAATGTTTATTTTTTGAAGAACAGGAACCACGATTTCCAAACAGTATAGCAATAAATTCTGACACTTTTTTAGCGTCTTGGACCTTATTTCTCCATTTCATTTCTACCAACTATCATGGGAAATTTTAATACAACGCAGTCACATTTAGAGGTTCGTGATTGGTCTCGCTTTTGTCAGACATAATTATCCGCTATTGAAAATTGCGTATCTGGAAGCCTCACATGTGTACCAGTGCAGAGTGAATCATCGTGTTTACGGTTACCTTCCGCTTCTTGTAGAAATTGGACGAATGTTTTTTCATGGCGATTACGAGGTTGCACGCAACACATTCAATGGGTATTCCTGGAGGCTCTAAATTGCGTTTGAATTGCCTAAAGACAATTGAATTCAGTAATGATATGTGCATCTTTAGTTTTCTAATTATACATATACTTGCTGGCGCTATCAGCCCAGGAATGCAGAGAATATCCTTTTTATGATTGTTGGCATACGAAGTTAATAAAAGTAGCCCCCTTCAGAAGTCATGTTAGCTGGAGCGTGATATCAGCCTAAACAACAAGAATAAAAAATAAAACATGCAATATTCCCAGGAGCATCATCACAGTCGTTTGAGAAACCCTCCTGCAGAAAGTAAAAGTCAATAAAATTGAACCAATAGAAGAAGGGAATGGCTGAAAACCATTGCATGTTATACCGCATGTACATAACGTATCTTACAATTGAGAAAATAGCCACCAGATAAAATATCGATTTGTTTTTTCCTGTTCCTTGCAAGCTTTCGAAAGTGTGGGTGCAAAATAGCAACAGTAATAGTCTATCATGCAACATTTGTCACGACAATAGGCTACTTACTGCGAATCTGATTTTGTGTATGAGATACCGTTACAAGTGGAAAGATATACATAGAGATATAGGCAATGCTTCAATGACCGTAATACAGCATGCTTACACAATACTCAGAATGGCTATGGTAGACGCATGGTTGTACGCTGTAGAGTATGCAAAATCAGACCTCTGTTTCAGAAAACTTTTATTAAAAACACAGAGAACTAAGAACAAAACAGAACTTATCGATGTTTTTTAAAGGAATTTCACGGATCGATTCATGAGTACACTATCACTTTTCTTCTCCAAGCGAGAGTGAGTATTTTTTTAGGTGACGTATGTCGCGTTGCGCATGAGCACTGCTCCTGCACTCTATATAAAAGCGTTTGCAGCGCCTTCAATAAATTTAGCTGACATTCAGCGCTCTGTCCTGACTTTTTTGTCTCTTCCTACTATTTTTC
>WOVY01005822.1:0-57782 GCA_013436015.1 Rhipicephalus annulatus | reverse complement strand
AAGAAGACGTTGACGTCCGTATGGCTCGTGCTTACCGCAGCTTGTTTCGGCTAACGCTCCTCCAATAATAACAGGTGCTATACGTGAATTTGCCTATTGCAATATATATATATATATATATATATATATATTGTTGCGAAAGGAAGCGACAAACTGGGACTCGAAGTGAATGACAGTTTACTCAGCCACAGAATGCACTCAGTTCTTCGCTCTCTTCTTCAGCCACCGACACAGCATGGCATTACCCTTTTCCCAAAGAAAAAAATGGAAAAGGAAGCATCGCATGAGTGCCGCGGCTCCGAAAAACAATGACATGTGGCCGAAAATGTTCGTCTTCATTGAGAAGCACAAGGACAAAAAAGAACAAGCGTCAAATTTCTTGAGTTTCAGACAACGCGATTAGCACGGCTTGATATTGGAGACGTGAACCACATTCGGGAAGCGTTGTCTACGAGAAAGGTGCGACGTGTCTGCTGGGACAACTTCGTGGTTCACTTCCTGGAGGCGTTGAAGGACTCGGTATAATCCGACGTACCAACATAACAATTTCTCTGAGCACCCACATTGACGTACGGGAGTCCAAACCCAGACTAGGTCTCTGATGATTTGGAAGGGGCGTACGTACAATAAAGGCCTGAATTTCGTACTGGCCCATAGAGTATATATATGTGTATGTACAAATATATATAATGCCACCAACACAACGTGGTATTAAATATAATTAGAACAAAAGAGAGGCAAAGAAAATTGCAGCATATCCATGGAATGAATGATGATCAGTGAGGTGAAGCGCTAAGCGTTTTATCGCAAAACTGTCAACCATTCGCGAGTATCGCCCACTACATCAAAGACGTAAGAAACACTTATATACTTATACAAAATTTTATTGTTCGTAAGTGGTAACTATACATCACTTCGGTTCCCCTTTCAATATAACAGTTTTATGATCGCTTAAGTGGTGGATCGGTGACGGGGGGTGGTGGGAAGTTTGCAACGACGAAGTAGTTGGCCGTTTGAAAAGGTGGACCTCAAGGCGATCACGTACAACAAGGGATTGACACAGTGAGAGAATCTATGGTTCTCTAATGCGCTGGTGTATACAAGTACATGACCGTCTTGCATTTCATATTGACTACTTCTCAACAGTATTTGCTTGATGGTCGTTGAAATGGTGGATCGATTATGGGGTAGTGGTATTTTTGCAAGGGTAAAGTAGTGGACAGTTTGCAACGGTGCAACTATGTGCGGCCACGTACATACAAGGGAGAAACAGACGCTCGCCTCTAGGAGCTTCGCCCCTAAAAAGACGGAATGTACATACAATGCTTGAATACTGCTCATTTGGCAATGTTTAGATCAGAAACCGCTCTTTAAAATATATAGACACCCAGGCCGTCACCCCATGGCGAAATGTGTGGCAAAATCCAACGGAGATAGTCCATCTAATCGTTATCGAACTATTATGTCCCGACGTGCAATGTGCAAATAATCAAGGACTCCACTAAACACTGGTGAAGACATAGACGCTAGTATCTTGTGCACAGCTAGGTTGTGTTTTTGTATGTGACACTGCGTTATCGCGAAATTTTTTTAGATGTGTTTTAGGAAAGCGCAAACGAGATGCCTATGCTGACATTTTATCACAGCAAAAATTTCTCGCATTCATTGATTATCATTTCTCTACGGTAAACTGAGCGTCTTAGACAGTATCTCAATGCTTGCGAAATCCATTGGTAATGCAGCGCTGGGCGTTTGCTTAATCATATTGAATTATGGGGCTTTTGTCAGGAGATACTAAGTTACAAAGCGCTTTTATGGCATTGCGCTTCATTATTTTGGTGTAGGCTGTAGATCAATGTTTTTGTGATTGTAGATCAACTCATGACATTAGTTTTTTTTCTCTTTTTTATCCAGGACTGAAGAAGTATGATCTGCGCATTCGGAACTCTTCCGTTCATATGCTTCCTGGCCAAAATGCTTACAATATTTTACAATCAAATCTCAAGGGAAACTATTCCAGCTATACAAAGGGTATTGCCAGTACCTACATGCAGCGTTCACACAATAATGAATTCAACTGTAAAAAAGTGTAAACCAGTAGCTACTTGCAGCGTGGAATAGCCTTCGAAGCTAAACTACAGTACATATATAAGAAACCACGCTAAGAGTGCTAGTATGCTAACGGTGGAGAACACGTTTATTGCGGCAGATCGCTTCGTGTGTCAGAGCGGGTCGACCATGTCCTCAAACCCCAATTCTTATCCAAAGTTTATTTTCGCAATGCCCAAAGCCCAATATAGTAAAATGTTTATGCAAAAATAGGAAGTTAGAGAAAAAGCTGTACTTGTGCAGCTTGACTAGGCTCTGGTTCAGTTTCACTTCAGTTTCGTATGTAAATTTTTTTTGTTAAACGTGCTTGTTTGTGCTGTGACAACTTATTTTCTAGTAATAATTAGGGCTACAAAAGTATAGCTCGAAAAACTGACTGACTAAGTTAGATTAACACTCAGCAACATCAACCTATGGTAGTCACTACGACTGCGCAATTGTGCTCCCGTAGCTACCACGAGTAAAGGGAATGAATAATAATAAGGTCTTAGACGTCAATACAAACTTAAGCCTCCCTGAACGTCCTGCCAAAAAGTTTTGCACCTAAAGAAGGTGTACTTTTTCATTTTGTGTGGAATGAACGTGTGCATAAAATAAGGTATGACCACCGCACTAATTCCACACATATAACTTATGAATTTAAAATTTCTTGAAAAATTGTACTGGGTATTTTATTAAAGAAGGACCAAACATCAAACATAAACGTTTAATCGCCTGTGTTTCCCGCAACGCTCTGTGATGCAAAAAAACTTTGTGGCAATTATTTGCTTTGCAAAGCTAGACTACCCCGATCGCTACAGCTGCATGCAGCAACACAGCAGCCAGCTCGCTGTCGTGCGCGGACACTCTTGATATCGACAAAAAAATAGCCAGAGGAGTGATACTCTGCGTCAATGTTGAATAGAGTAAGGCAAGTGTTCTGGAATACCGCAGTACTTGCACCTTATCTGTTTAAAGATTAGGCGCACTGCTCCAAACTTTGAGGGATTTCTAAAGCGGGACGGAATTGTTTCAACTAGGATATTACATGGTAATCTGCCATGCCATGGAGGTTAAAGGTGATGCGCCGTTTAACAACGCCATTCTCACCCAAGTGCGAACAGCATCTGACAGTAAAAGACACGCGGTGAACGCTACAATTTGAGTTCATTTATCTTACCTCCACTCGCGAAAACCTTTAAAGAGGGGAGGGGCTCACGTTCATGACAAGAAAAAATGAACAGAAACAACATAAAGTTCACAAGGCTCTACAGTACACACCAGGATACGACGTTACGCTGATACAAATGAATTGCAACTGCAACTATAATAGGAAAGAAAAATAATAAAGTAAAAATACTTGATCAGAGAGTTTCTCAATATGAAGCAAAAATCTAAATTTACAAATGAGAACTCGCACAATTAAGGTTGAAGAGTTCACACTGTCTTGCTGCCAAGGAAGAGATGCGGGCTGGCTGAACTCCAAAAGTAAGCATTTATTAGCAGTAACAGAAATACGGTAAAGCTACACGATACATCATTGTGGGCACACGTACGGCCCCTAACCTTCAACCCACCGGGGCACAGCCTTCCGTCGCGCCATCGCTGACTGCCTGGCCCTCGACACGACTGGCACTTTTGGTTTCCGTGAGTGGGACACGCGCATGAGTAGTGCGCTGCGCGTGCCATGCTAGTCGTGCGATCGGCCTGATTCCCACAATGTCCGAGTGTTCTTGTCGCTATCTAAGTGAATATTTCTCGGCTCCAGCTGGTCGAGGCCGCCTAGACGCGAAGGCAATGAGTGCACTAACTCTTTCTCGAGTTACAAAACGGAAACCTGGGATAGTGAAGGTGTGTGAGTTTTTACAACTTCATTGGTATTAAAAATGGTAAAATTCAGGGAAAGATGGACGCTTGTGGCCAAAATTAAGAAAGCAGAGGATGTGCTAAAGCCGAGGTTTTGACAAAATGGCTTCTCCTCCTAAAGGCGCCCACTATATTTTTGAACTTCGACTGACGGGAGGTTATGAAAGATTATGAGTGTTTATACCTTGCTTAGCCCTTAGCGCACATGGCCTTCGTCGGCGAAAGTCACTTAAACTGCATACACCAGAACCTTCCACGAGGAAAACATCCACCACGCATTAGGGTTTTTAAGCAGCGCCACCACACATCACATTGAAGATTCTAACGCTTTTGCACGATGCCACATAACGCGCTTCATCGTTCACTGTGGCAATAACGACTATACATACAACAAAGACCACGACACGGAGGAGGCTTTGTTGTTCTGGTTAATAATTTTTTCAAAACTCACCAGATGCAAAGCTCACCCTACAACACTTCTGTCTAGCACCGCAAACAAACGCCCATCACCTATATAATCACGCACACTTGTAGATCATGAAAGAGTATAACTTAATGATCACTGAACAGGTCTGCAAAAACGCTGATGTCACCGACGGGAATTCACCATAATTTTGACAATCTCCTTGTTAGGGACGAACTACACCCTAACTTTTTAGGGATCGAAGACATTTTCACGAACATCAGCAGCAGAATCAGACAGACAGGTAATTTATTAGAAGGCAGAGGGCAGAGTGAACTAGTGCGCTCTAGCCTGATACTTTGCACACGGTAAATAAAAAAAGAGTGATGACGGGTGATATGCTAAGAAAGAAGTTATGCGTATATACAAGAGCCTCATAATAGAGTAATTTCGCTAGTCTGGTGTGCGATCCTGTACACTAAAAAAATCTGTAAGATCCCTCATTTGGTCGCGCATTGCTGACGAAAACTCTTATCAAGCAGCGTTACTACGCCGATTCCTGTCAAAGTTGAAGCGAGTATTCCTTGCGTAGATTCGTTTAGAGGACAGTCGCACAATAGTAGTGTAAACGTCTCATCTCCTCGGCGGCATAACGTGATGGCGCACGGCCCATAAGGGCGGTGTAGCATCAAGTGAGTGCAAATTACCGTATTCGCTTGCACAAATTGTGCCCTTTTTTACGTTATTTTGGAGTCCCAAGAAGAGGTTGCGCAAATTACGCGGAGTTTTGCGAGGACATACGAAACATTGTGTTACCGTCCTAACAAGCACAGTATATACATTAAAAATGAAGAAATAAATTGGAGCACAATATAAGTGGACTTGCTAACTTTGAAAGAACTAGCGCGTACTTTATCCAGTCAGATCCGGCCACGCGCGGTATAGCAGGAACCAGTGATCGCGAGGTCTGATTGGAAATTATTGTCGGGCCGCTGCCACCACACTCCCAAAGGGCACCGTCCTTGGTTCTGTCGAGCGCGTTCGAATAACCCATTTTCCTGAAGCCGTTTTGACAGTGCTAAGAGAAACTAGGTTCCATAACATGGCGATACCGGAAGAACTAAGCATCCGTTCTTAATTTAAAGACCTGTTTTATTGTCAGGATACTTGAATTAGCTAGCGCGCCCTCTTGTGACTTTCTCACGTACTGATCGCACTGGTCGTCAAGTTGAAGTACATCCTCTTGAAGTGCTTTGCGGCGGTACGTTTCCCGTTTCCTTTGGCGAAATTCACAACAGCGAACTTCAATTTCGCCGTTCATAAGATTACGGTCGCACATCGCATGAGAACCGTCAAAACCCGTCGGCCAGATGGCCAAACCTAAACTTCTGAAATCGACTATGCGCACGTTGCAGCGCGGACGCAGAGAGCGAAGGAAACAGTTGACGCGACAGGCCCTCGCACACCTCCAATGCATAAAGTCTTCCATGCCGTTACGCGAGCGTGCATTCTTGCCATTATCGCGGTGGTAGTGATGGGGAGATAAGGGGAGGCAAACGCTTGAACAGATATGGCAACCCATTTCAGGTTTGTCCTCGGGTGCGGTATTCTAGGTAACCTAGTTCAGGGGAAACCCCGCCGCGGTGGTCTAGTGGCTAAGGTACTCGGCTGCTGACAGGCAAAAGGAGAGATCAAATCCCAGCTGCTGCGGCTGCATTTCCGATAGATGCGGAAATTGTTTAGGCCCGTGTGCTCAGATTTCGTTGCACGTTAAGGAACCCGAGGTAATCAAAAGTGCCAGAGCCCTCCACTACGGCGTCTCTCATAATCATATGGTGGTTTGGAGACGTTGAACCCCTTATATCATCATAGTTCGGGGGAAGTCATCGGAAGAAGGGACTTCGCATTCGCAGCCTATTTAACTGCGCTCGTCTGCTTGGCCAGGGGCGCACTTGGCCGAAGCATCGAAAGGTGTGAAGGTGCACGTGCCCGCGATCTCACTAGGTCTGGTCGGGGAGCGTAACATATGCGAGTAAATATTTTTTCCCGAAAAGCTGGAAAATATTAGGGGCGCGTAAATTAGGCGAGTGCGCAACTTATGCGCGTTAATATAGTATGTTTCCCAAAAAAAGCGTAGTTTAAGTTTATCTTAGACGGAAGGTGAAAAGTCAAACGAAGGTTTATGTACCGCAGACGCCTGAACCGATGGTCTGGATTTGATCTGTAAGTTGTACCCTCTCGCATAAGCGATCAATGAAGCATCCAAGTGACTTCATGAGTATGAAAGCTTTACGAAAACACTGCCGTTATCCGCATAGATTTTTGCTGCAGCGTTAACAAGGTCCTTGTTGGCTGAGTCACAGTGTTTAGGTAATCATTGGAAGATAATCGTGTGAGCATATTGTTGCGTGAGATCACACACCTGCATGATTTCGGGAGCCAATACGTAATATTATTCTCTTCTTGGGCAACATCGAGAACATTGTTTAATTTGTGCGCAGTTTGGTTGGAAACAGATCGAGCAGCTTACCGTATAGCAAACCATTGAGCTGCTGTTGAAGACGACTTATGATCTAACTTGCATTGCGGCGCGATATCTTGTTCAGGAATCACAAAGGCAGCACTCGAAGTGCATGGGTTGACACACCCGTCAGTGTATACGCGTAGAGCGTTGTTGTTTTTCTCAGTTAAGAATGCGAAAAGGAGTTGTTTTAAGCCCGTACAAAGAACATGTAATTTTTTTTAATACCGAGGTATTTGAAGTGGTTTACACAGTATCCACAGGGGCAATTCAACAATAACGGTTGGTGGGAAGCCTACAAAAATTGCATGCCGATGGGTATTGGGGCATTCTGAGTAGGCTCAGCCTCTACACGTTGTCTGGAGTGAGGACATGGGATGGTACGCATGCGTTATCAGCAGTATTAGGCAGACTCAAAGAGGCTCGAAAGACATAAAAACCTATACAAGGTAGGTTCTTGACTATTCTGTGGTATCTGTGAATCCACGTTTTCGATTTCGCTGGGCTGCACTAAGGCGTTTTGGCAGGGTTTGGTAGGTGGCGACAGAAGTGGTATTGCTAGAACAAAGGCCTCCAAGACCAGAAGTCATTAAACGGTGCAGAGAAAGAGGAGGACGGGACGGCGGTCAATGCGGCCGCGTCGTTCTCTCGTCACTTTATTATCCAAGGCGATTTGCCGGAGTGGAGCGGCAGCAGCTGCAGCGTCCAAACCGCCAGGTCAGAAGCTCGTTCTGTCCTCGTGCAACTCGAGCTATGCATGAGTTGCGCGAGAGGGGCGGCGCCGTGGCTATGACAATGGTGATGATGATGAATGTCGATGATGATGTAGCGGGGCGCTACAAAAGAATGCTACTGATAGGCCTCCCCTGCAGACAAGTGGCTGTGAGCACTTGAAGAAAAAAAATGATCAGACGGAGCTTGTCAGAATGGGTGCCAGTTTGATCCTTTCAATGCTGACTGTGTCTTCATGCCCTTTACGCAGGATTGTAAAATAATGTTCAGAACGCTTGATGACTGAAAAAGGACCGTCATAGCGAGGCTGAAGAAGACGGCGAGACGCATCGACACGAACAAAAACGTGTGAAGATGTCTGTAGCTTTGCCGCAGAAAAACGTCGTTCTTAGTGTGAGCTGAGGTTGGTGATGGGCACAAGTTTTGCATGAAGATCCGCAGATGCTGGACGAAAGAAGATGGATCCGAAACACTCTGCGTAGTAATGTGGCTGACGAGGTCACTAGGTAAACGGAGTCTGCAGCCATAAACCATCTCGGCTACAGAGCAGGCAAGTTCTGGCCGAAGTGTTGAACGCAGGCTGAGAGGCAGGATGAGGAAGTGTGATACCCAATCTTCGGTGTGAGGCTGCAAGGCGAGTGCTGCTTTTAGATGAAGGTGGAGTATCTCCACTAAGCCATTTGATGCTGAATGATACGCAGTTGTGCGAATACGCGCACAAACCAGTAGAGATGTGACAGAGGTGAAAAGCACTGACTCAAACTGTCTGCCTCGATCAGTAGTCACCGTTGATGGTACACCGAAACGGCTAATCCAGGTAGGAAAAAGGTACGAGCAACTGTTTCTGCCATGATGTCAGGCATTGGAGCTGCTTCAGGCCACCTAGTGTACCTGTCAATACACGTAAGCAAATACGTATTTTCCCGACATGGAGGTAATGGCCCGACAATGTCCAAATGACTGGTGTCAAAACGTGCATCAGGGAGAGAGAATTTTCCCCATGGAGGCTTGGTGTGCCGTTGCACCTTGATACGCTGACATGCTCTGCAAGTGCGAAACCAGTCACGAATGTTAGCGCGTATGCGCGGCCAGACATGGCGTTCAGTGACCAGATGTTGCGTAGCTCTTACGCCTGGATGGCAGATGGAGTGGAGGGTGTCAAAAACAGCACGACTAAATGTGAAGGAACATAGATACGATTGCAGTTGTGTGAAACGTCGCACCGTGCACAGCGTAACGTCGTCGCCGAGAAGTTGATTTGTTCCAGTGGAAGGGTAGTAGAGGATCGGAGTCGTGGAAGTTCGTCATCTAATGCTTGTGCCTCCGCGAGGGAGGACAATGAAAGGTCGGTGGTGCCTGTCGTGGCATTGATGGTAAAACGACTGAGAGCGTCCGCTGCACTGTTAAAGCTGCCTTTTACATAACGTATGTCTGTGGTGAAATCGGCAATGAAAGCAAGGTGTCGAAGTTCTGTAGGAGTGTGCGTGGCACTGCAGGAACGTAAAGCCGAAACAAGGGGCTTGTGGTCGGTAAGAATGGCAAATCGTCGCCCTTCAAGGAAGTACCTGAAATGCTTCATTGCAAGGTAGGCCACGAGGAGCTCCCGTCTGATAGTACTATATCGGAGCTCAGTGTCGCGTAACTTGCGGGAAAAGAAAGAAATTCGACCCCATGCACCATTGATCCATATGAAGAGCGGCCCCAACTGTTTCTGGAGAAGCGTTTACCATGGGGCTAGTGGGAGCAGTTGGTGAAGGGTGGTGCAGGTGGGTGGCCTGGGCGAGCTTGGTCCTAACAGAGGGAAGTGCGGCTGACTCGGCTTGCGAAGCCGAGAGTAGTGCTTCCAGAGGCTGCAGCAGTGTAGAGCATGTAGGGTTGAAGCGGCCATAAAAATTGACGATTCAGAGAAAGCGTCGTAGACTGCGTATGGACGTGGAAAGCGGGTACTCGAGGATAGCTTGAACCTTGTCAGGTACAAGAGTGATGCCATCTTTAGTCATCTGATGTCCGAGAAATGCTTTCTTCGAGACTCCATACTGACACTTTTCTACATTGATGACAGGGTTGTTCTCACGCAGTCGAGTGAAAAGCTGACGTAGATGTGCCTTGCGCGTTTCAGCATCCTTGCTAGCAAAGAGAAGATCGTCGATATAGGCGAAACAAAACGACAAGCCTCTTGTGACTTCGTCTATAAAACGCTGAAATGTCTGAGCGGCGTTTCTCAAACCGAAAGGCATTCGTAAACATCCATAGAGCCCAAATGGGGTAAATATTGCAGTTTTGGAAATATCAGAAGGCTCAACGGGGATCTGGTGATAATATTTCACAAGATCAATCTTCGTGTATACAGTTATGCCGGTTATAAAGGCAGTATAGTCCTAAATATTGGGTAACAGGTATCGATCTGGAATGTTGACTGCATTGAGAGCTTCATAATCACCACAGGGCCGCCAGTCATTGTTCTTCTTGGGAACCATGTGTAGCGCCGACGACCACCGCTTAATGATGGAAAAATGATTAGCAACTGTAACATATGCTCAAAATAGTTGCGAGCAATTCGAAGTTTATCAGGGCCAAGTCGGCGAGGGCGGTAGTGAACCGGTGGGCCCGTGGTAACGATGCAGTGGTTCACAGTGTGCTTGGGGGTCTTATTCATGGGAGACTGTGTTGTAATCTCCGGAAACTCGCTGAGCAGAGCTGTATATGGTGACGTGGGCGGTTTCGCGACAGTGGGGTTTAGGGCCGTAGCGTGTGACAGAAAACCATCAACCGATAAGCCGGTATAGCTATCCACCAAGCGACAGTGGTTCATATCCACGAGCAGATGAAAATGCCTTAAGAAATCGGCGCCTAAGATTGCGTAGCGTAAGTCTGCAATCCAAAATAACCACTGCAGTTTCCTCTTAAGACCGAGATCAAGGATCGGAGACTTCTGTCCGTAAGTTGTGATGACCGAAGAAATAATCGCTTGTAAAGGCGTTGACTTCTCGTGGAGACGTCGGTCAGTTTTGGACGCTGGAGTTATGCTGATTTCTGCTCCAGTGTCCACCAGCAAGCGCAGACCTGTGATTATGTTGGTGAGGTGGGAGAGGCGGCTTGATGCTCTGCCTTGATCGCCCACCGCTGTTATTGACGATCGGCCGGAGCGTTTCCCATGCGCCATGAGCAAGGTGGCACACATCTGCGAGCCACGGCATCAAGACGCCGGTGATAATAGCATGTGTTCTGCGGTGAAAAGCAGTGTTCGGGCTGGTGGAGGGGCCGTTGTGGAGCAGCCGACGCAAGAGTAGGTCGATGTGGACGAGGCTGGTCATTTAGGTTGCGAATGCTCAGCAAGTGCAGGCGCAAGCTGGCGACTTCAGCTGCGAAATCTTTTGCTGTTTCTCGAAGGAAATCTGCTTCGAAAATTGGAGAGGTGTGGGCAGTATTTATGACTGCCGGAGCATCATTCATCATGTCATCGGCCATTTCTGCCAGCTCCGACAGCGGCTTATCCTGAGCTGAGACAAGAGCCCTTCGCATGGTAGGTGGAGGACGCTGTAGAAACAACTCATGTAGTATGGATGTTTCCGAGCCGTCCGGCTGGTCCCCAAGCAGCTGCTGCAGGTGACGTAGAAACTGTGTGGGACGGCGGTCCCCGAGCTCTTCGTTGCACAGAAGCTGCTCAATGCACCGATGCTTAGGCGGAATGAGTCGGTGAAGAAGAGCCTGTTTAACTATCGTATATGGAGTGTCACCTGGTGGGCCCACGCGTATTTCGGCCATTGCCTGTGGCGGCAAAGATCCAACAAGGAGCTCATGCTTGCTAACTTCTGACGTGGTGCGATGAATGCGGAACTTGTTCTCGACTTGAGTGAACCATAAGGAGGGATGGGCAAGCCACAGCTGTGGTAGCGTCATGGTAGCAGTACCTTCAACAACACCCAAAGAGGGTACATGGCCGGGTGCAGTGGCAGCGGTACCAGGGCTGAGGCTGTCGAGATGCTCATGCTTCTCCATGGAAGGTCGCGTTCATAGTCTGGGTCACCAATGTAGTGAAAGAGGAGGACGGGACGGCGGCCAACGTGGTCAGTGTCGTTCTCTCGCCACTTTGTTATACAAGGCGATTTGCCGGAGCGGAGCGGCCGCAGCTGCAGCGTCCAAACCGCCAGGTCAGAAGCTCGTTCTGTCCTCGCGTAGCTTAACGTTGAGCTGCGCGAGAGGCGTGGCGCGGTGGCTATGACAATGGTGATGATGATGAATGTCGATGATGATGTAGCGGGGCGCTACAAAAGTATGCCACAACGACTTTTCCGCTTGTCCAGAGTGCATGCGCTACTGCATCGCGGAAAAAGTAGATTGGTAGGATGGATCCGAATCCGTCCTACGCTTCGGCCAAAGGTTGATGGCCATCGGCGGGTTTGTTGGCTCATAGGACAGTTCAGAGTTGGTGCTCCAGGTCCGAGCTGGGCAGCGCAGATTGCTAGTGCACATGGAAGAAGTCACTTTTTGAGACTGTGTCACGGCTATTCTTTAATGAAGTTTAAGATGAAATTATTTCATCAAAAAGCAAAGAAGTACAATTTGTTAAGGGAACTGGTCAAAAGGCATAAAAGATTGTCAAGGCGCCTGCCCTCTTCAAATCCTAAATGACACCAAGGTGACAGCGCTTAGAGTAAAATTAACAGAGAACAAGAATATCAGCCACATTGCATAAAGAGCTTTTCTAGAACTGTGGCGCAGAAAGAATACATACAGTAAAAAATGTCGCTTTCACATTGAGGCCACCTTAAGTGTGTGCATAGGGGCCCCCATGAGTATTTACATTTAGGAGCGAGCCTTGTCCAGGGCCCGTATGTCACGGCTACATCATATCAGTACACACTCAGGTAACGTACGCTAATGTGAGACACATAAAAAAGATTTTGCTATAGACTTGTATGAATCATAATTGTGACAGAACAATATAACAAACGTAGAAGCGAAAACATTTCATACTAGTCAGTGACTTCAACGTACAGATAATGGGCCTTAGGATAAAGCTTTGTGGTTGACTCTTTATGTTCCCCTTACGTCACTCACTATTAATTATATGTGGCGACGCTCGAAAAACGTGCGGGTACTCATTTATACGCTACCAAGATTTTCACCACCTGTCATGATGCACCTCGTAGACATGCGTGCTTTTTTTCACTAAGGGAAGCCTGTTTATGCCTATGTATATCAAGTGACCCCGCGAACTTTGCGAGGTTTACACTCTACATTGACCTGATGCGGTCAATGCTGTTTAGGAATGGCAGTTCGCAGTAAGGCACAATGGTTTTTTGTAATTTCTTAGAGGAGAGAATAATATCAGGTGGCCTCGTCATATTGCACTTTGGTTAAAATGTTTCAGAAAAACACTTTGAGCATCATTGCCATGTGAGACGAATAAAAGGCTGTTTATTTGGAGCGTGTATAATTTGTTGGGATACACGATCAACCAGTGAAATTTTGTTTCGTGACGTTTGCTATCTGTAAAGAGTGAATTTTTATGTGCTTCTAAAAAATAGCAATTCCTGTATCCCACGAAGAAGCATCACCTGAGCTGCTTGCACATGCCGTTTAAGCATCTCTGAAATGAAAAAAAAAACAAGAATCCACTTTTCAAACTATAGTTTTAAGTACATTCACAAAGAAAATAAATGACTGGTAGACTCACGGGAAGTCACGACCTGGAGATACTTTCGCTTTCTTTGACAGACAGGGCGGACCATGACCAAGCCATAATATTCTCACGTGGTCGTGACGTTCACAAATGCAGCAGTCAGCGTGTCCGAAATAAGACAATAAATTTTTAGGTATTCGTAAATAATATTGGTTTGAGTTTTATCATTTCGTCATTTTCTATCCCGACCATGCCGACGTCTACCAAATGTTCAGCTTTGATAAGCACAAATTGGCTCCAAGGTAAGTCAAATAGCCGAATGCTCTTGCGCTCCATTACCTTCAAATGCGCGTTTTAGCAGCAAAAGCTGCATTGGCTTAAGACAAAACGTGACCACGCAAAAAGCATCATCATCATGAACGAGTTGTGCACAGAATTTCGGCAGATCCCTCTACTGGCTTCTACGGCATAGCCTGTAATGACACTCACAACGATTGATTGATATGTGGGGTTTAACGTCCCAAAACCACTATATGATTATGAGAGACGCCGTAGTGGAGGGCTCCAGAAATTTAGACCACCTGGGGTTCTTTAACGTGCACCCAAATCTGAGCACACGGGCCTACAACATTTCCGCCTCCATCGGAAATGCAGCCGCCGCAGCCGGGATTCGAACCCGCGCCCTGCGGGTCAGCAGCCGAGTACCTTAGCCACTAGACCACCGCGGCGGGGCGACACTCACAACGAGCAGAGATAAAAAGATAAAAAAAGATAGATAGAAACAACTAGAGGAACGGAAAGAAAGATATCCCGAAAACAAGAAAAAGTTAGCCAAAAAAATCACAGCATATTCACGGAGTGAATGATAATAAGGGGGGCGAAGCGTCCGTCAGCTCATTCGTGCTTCTGTGCGTGCGTTTGTTCTTGCTTCTGTCTGTCCGCGCGACCATCCGAGCTTCTATGCATGCGTCCGTCTGTCTGTTCATGCGTCCGTCCGTGAGTCCGTTTATCTGACTGCATGTCCGCGCCTCCGTTCATTCGTCTGCTCGTTTGTCCGTCTACTAGTCTGTTTGTCTATCCGTCCGCGCGTCCATTTAGTGAACACTTCAGGTACCGCTATCTCCCATCTTGCACTCCCTGGGGCACATACCCACTCTAGGGCACGTGTCTGCCTTTTGTGGCTATCTACTACTACTACCACATACATCAGAAGATGGACAGACCCACGCTTTAAGGAGCTTCGCCCTTTAAAAAAAATGCCGGGCCTGCGTGGAAGGCGCTGCAAAGTCACAGCGAAAACTAGAAGAGCTGCCCTTCAGAGCTATTTCGACACACTCATTGAGTAACTGCTGCAAGCACACTTGCTTGAGGCCCACTACAGCATTACTAAAAAAATTAAGGTATTAGGCTGGCATTTGATATGCTATTTTTCGTCATTCTTCTTTTGGAAGCGTGGTATCTGCTAAACTATTGTGAGGAATTTTTTGTCAATTGTTCATGCACTGACTCACAGCAATAATAAATTATGCTTTAAATGGGCGTGTGCCGCAATTATTATCTGAACAAAAACAAGCTTTTGTGGTGGTTGGCGCATTGAACGACGCACTGGTTATGCTATTCGCATTGTACGACAACTGCTTGTTGTTTCGCTGTTTTAAAACGCTTAATAAGTTGTATTAACGCGATAGCTTTCCCGACATCAAGTCTTACCAAAGCAAGTTTGCCAACTATTTCTAATCACTGGTGATGATTTCGTTCAATAGAAGAAAAGCACCGGCGTTGCTGAGTGATAGAATACTAAACTGGCGCTTAGCGCACCCTGGTTCGAGCCCCACTGTGTCATTAGCACAAGGTTTTTTTTTTTCAGCGAAAGCTGTTATGAGATAACTTTTCAGGTCAGCGCAGTTGTTGTCCGCCATCACCGCCACGGCTGGTGTTCGTAACCACATCGCGTGAAATTAGAAAAGAAAACCTTGCACCAATGACACAGTGGGGCTTGAACCCTGGCCCGCTGTGTGCCAGATAAATATTTTACCACTGAGTAACGCCGGTGCTTATAAGTTGTTGTCGAACTTGCCTTAGGCAGACTTGATATCGGGAAAGAAAGCGCGGTAATACGACTTATAAAGCGTTTTACATCAGCGGAAGAACAACCAGTCGTCGCACACTGCGAATAGCGTAACCAAAAGGTAGTTTAATGCTCCAAACTGTAACAAAAGCTTCTCCTTGTTCACCCGTTAGCTTTGGCGCATACCGATTTCAGTCATAATTCCTCATTGCCATCGGCCACTGCATGGACAATTGGCACAAGATTTCTTGCAAGCGTTTAGTGGATACCACGCTTCTCAGAAGAACGACCAAAAATTGTTATCAAATGACAGCATACTACCCAAATGTTTATTAATAATGTCCTAGTAAATACCAGGAAAGTCTGCTTGTAGTAGTTACATAATGAGTGCTTTGAAAAGCCTCTGAAAGGCCGCTCTTCTAGCTTTTGCTGTAACTGTGCTGCGCCTACCGCGCAGGCCTGGGTTCTTTCTTTTTTTATTTTGCGCCATGTGGTTACGCACACCGGCGGCGGCGGCGGACACTACGCAGCTGCGCGAGACGCGAGTTGTGATCTCATAACGGCTTTCGCTGTGAAGTTATTTCCGAAGTGCCTGAAGCACTGGTACCCTGATCCACGAGCAAGCGTCCCTATTGGCTAGTCACAAACCTCCTCATTGAAATGGTTTACGATAGAGTGCGTACACAAATAACATGGACAGTATTATACAGTTGTAGTTTAAACGTACAAGCGCTCTTCAGAAAGAAGCTTGATTTCACACAAAGTCCTATATTTCAGTTATATTTCTTCATAGTGTGCTGCACAAGAACAGTGTAGCAGACTCTGTACATTTACTAAATTTCAAACTACAGAAAAAGAAGATTAGCATGGCCCCCTCCTAAGGGTGAGTCGCAGAATCGTGATTCGACAATCGATGTATGCGAGCAGAGCAAAGCTTAGCGTTTTATAGTATAGTGTATCAAGGGGGTGGGGAAGGATAGTGTGCGTGAGGAGATGTGAGGATGAAGAGGAGAGAAAGGAGTGAAACATAGCCCAGAAAGAATGGTAAAGAAAGAAAGAAAGAAAGAGTAGGAAAGAAATGTGGAATGAAAAAGAAGGAGACACAGAGCAAGGGAAAAGTTATAAAGAAAGAGGAAAGAAGTTCGCGTTGTTTAGCGAAGAGATTGAGGAACCACCCAACCACCACACCACCTTCTCAAGCAACCGTATTAGCAGGTCCATGCCAGAGACGGAGACACCGCGCACAACCTCCGCTCTGCAGAGGATAGTCTCGCTGCGTCCGATCCTGTCCAGAGAGTCATGAGGCGTTCAAAGTAGGCGACTACTCTTGAGGAGGAAGCCATGCATCTCGAAGCGAGACGCGTCTGTTAACGGAGAATTTAAGCGGTTATGGCCCTGTGTTTTTATGTGCCCTGCTTTTCTCGATTAAACTGACTTTATATTATCCATGCATTACTTAGAAAATAGATTTTCTTGATACTAGGCTTAAAACGTGACTTCATTACCAATATTTTCTGGCATGATTATGTTAAATTATCTGGCAAGCGAAAGCAAGGTTGCTATCAGAACTTGCTCATCCTTGCTATGAAGACAGCCACGCACACAACAACCAAGAAACAAACCTGTTTTTACTTTTAAAGCAAACGGCATTGTTATCTCACTCAAGCTGTGGTGACGTGCAATTACTGCCTTGTCTAAACCGAACTTCTGATCTTACAAAATTTCGTCAAATTTTTATCTACGAACACTTATTTTTTCTTGCATTACTGCTGTACGCATATCAGTCACGTTTATTTATTGTTTATTGTAAATGGTTATGTAAGAAGTACTCTGTTGTGCTCCAACAAAGCATGAAAGGTCTTCTCGGTGTTTTATTACCTCATGGTTCTAAAAGAGAGGCAACCGACATCTAGTGATTTGTTCCGCTAAGCGCTTTGAATGTTTGTGGGGTGGTCACTAGGTGAAGGAGAATGGCAGCATGAAATTGTCGGGATAAAGTTTGAAAGGTAAACTAATAAACGAGGAGTTTTGCTTGTTTGATCTACATAAAGAAGCCGTGTTTTACTACTTCATTGCGCGTCGGCATTACACTGTGTAAACACGCTTTACCGAACGACCTTAAGTTTTTATTGTCCGCATGGCTTTCTCACGTGCAACTTGATTCGTTGTGTGAGGTAAGACGTTGAGACTCAAGGTGTATGTTGTGCCACAAAATTCTGATTGACGTACCATGTCTAGTAGTCCGGTGAGGTCGTTGCTACAGTCAAGCCCATCTGGCGCAGCTATCCTTTTTATAGTTCTCGGAGGCGTGCAGCAAAACACCAAACGTGCTGTTTTCTGGAGAGTAACAACAGCGTGAGTTTAGATAAGACGATGCAAAAATGAAATATGATTCGTAAAAGTGCGAGGCATGTGAGGAAAGCGCACGAGTCACAATGAAGGCTGCAAGAGTGGTATCTCAGAGCGCATAGCAAACTTGCTCGACACTGCTCATTCAGGCATGCTTCTAGACTACTCATTATGATATAAACCATATATTTTTTGGCAATATGGCAAGCACGCTCTACACCGTCATTCTTGATTTTGCGGAGAAGTTAAAGAACCGCTACACATTTCTATGGCGTTATGTGCACTTTCCTAATGCCGTAGCTTATGACTGAGAATAATTAAAGTTGATCCATTTTTAATGGGTTCGAATCATCCAACGAACTACTCGTTCTGCAAATTTGTGTCGTGTCAAGCTTAGTTACAGAACTGGCATTGTATCACCGGTGGTGATTATTTTACGCTTCGACCAAGCATTATTACATATGTTAACGATATTCCTACCTCACATGCGCGTATCCCTTCCTATATGAGTGGGTGAATGGGGGCCGGGCTACACGGCGAGGAGTTGCATGCATGTCTGCTCTCTACGTGCCCCTACTGACCAAAATAGGTGAACTCGGGATGGGTCAGGGCCAGCAACGCAGCTCCCTCTGGTCCGAGGTTTGTGCGTATAAAACGAGCCCGTAAAAACTAGCCGAAGTCCTTTTAGAGATCTTCAATATGGCAAGAACAAGGAAACGCTGCTAGTAGACCAGAATAAGGCTTTTTCTGCAAGGAAGAACCTATCGCTCTTTAAGTCAATTCGCTTGACGAAAGCAGAGGGGTGATGGTAAGCTTATCGTATTATATATTGCTATAGCGTACATTCATTCAAAATATTTCAGACTTCTTTTACGTTGTAATTCAAGCCTAAATAGGATGTGTCAAATGATAAGTGCCACATAGAAATTTTGACTCCTGAATAACGTTGATAGTGGGCAATATACGTTAAGCCACAAATAAACTTGGGGTATTGATGGTACAGCAACACACTGACCGAAATTCTTGAAGCACGCTCCAGCATATATTCTCGCAAAACTGAGCTTGCCGTTAACATACTTTCGCTTTTTTTTAAAAAAGGACGCCACCTTTCTTCGGATCATTGACATATTGGCTAATCTCACTTGTGGGGGTGTGACACATGCTTCTTTGAACGAAAAAAACGCACATACACGTAACGTAAAAGCATTTCCTGCATAATAGGACGCATATAGAGAGAGGATACCTTGAGGCCCGGATTTTCAAAGTACTAAAAAGTGCGCTTTAGCTGACAAATACAGAGAGACAAAACAACCTTCAAGATGACAGAAATTGGCACGAAAATAACACTGAGGTCACCAGCGTCCTAACTCTCGGCATAATAAATTTTCTAATATATTCAGATAATTTTAAAAGAAAGGTGTTTGAGAACAATATCTAGGTCAGGAAGGCAACAAAAAAACATCTTCCATGACGGCGCAAAAGCGCGAAAGCTGCAACACAGCCATGCAACACACCTTTGCATCTCTTTATTTTCGTCATGTCTAAGAAGGCCGCACAGCAAGCCATTTTACATCCTTATAGGGCATTTCGGTACAGCATTTTCACGAGTCAGTACGTTTACCCTATAGGGCGGTAGCCATCGGCTAATCGCTTTTATTACTAATTCAACGTGAAAGTTAGTACATCTGTCAGGAGAAATTCAACAACACATGACATCGGCATAGCCATTTCTGTTACGTTCGGCACTTGTGCCGAAGAAGGGGTGTCTTTTGTTCACTGAACTATAGTCGCCAAAGGGCTACTGGCCTGCTGACTAGCAAGGAGCAGGAAGAGTGAGGCGTTATGCAGTCACACACCGCTAAGCGTTCGGTGAGATAAGCACAATGGTTTTTGGTCGCAACATCCTCCTTGGAGAGACAGTGGCATCAGGATTCATGACAACCCGCCCCTCTGATTGGACGACGAGTTGCTTTGAGATGGCGGACCTTTTAATGTACCCGGCTGTACGAGCGTAGTGCCCATTACCGTGCAGCCTTCCCAGGTCATCAAAGGATAACCTTGGGGCCACAGGTGCAGTGTGCGCTGACCACGCTCCAGTCAAGGATGCTGACCTGGGAAGGTGTGGGCGGTGCCCTCAAAAGTGGGGCTTGTCTTGTCATTACAAAGCGCTATTTGGCGCAATTCCACCATCTACGTATTTAAGAAAAAGCGTCTTTTCATAATCAGCTTCATGGGTCAAGCGGGCGATTGTCGTCATGTATGAAGAGATGGTCCTGATGTAGCAAAATGTTCGTCATGTAACGAAATGCTCCCCGAGTGAAAATTGTAAATTAGCTTGTCCAAATATTCTTTCAGCCTGTTAATACTGCCGTTGCATCTTCCTCCCGAGTCTCCTACAACTGCAAAGGCAAATCGCAACAGTTCCCGTACGTTCTCAAGCGTACTCGCACCATAACAGTGCTACACGTAGACAGCCTTACACTGACCATCTCTTACAGGTATATTGAGTCGCTGTTTAGTGCCAGTGTTCATATTTCTTTGCGAATAATTGAAGAATAAGATTGGCAAAACAGGTGTAAATTTTTGGTGTCCTCGACATAATCGTATTCATCATGAGCTTCAGTACGCCCTCCGAGAGGGCAAGGACCTCCCCAAGGTTCTGTAAAGGAACCCGGTTCGGTACTTGCTGCTTCCTTGTTGTACGCGCAAACTTCTTCATATCATAGGGCCACGTAGCTTTTTGTCGCGGCGTTGCGCATTTGCCTTCTCTTGGAATCCATTGAGTATGACCCTTAACGATACTATAGTTGAAATTAAGAAAAACAAATGGACATGGGCCAGTCTCATCACGTAGGCACGATAATGGTCGTCATTAAGAGGCTTTTGCAGATATCCTTAAAGGCGGTGTACCTTTCAATTTATGCTCGCCTAATATCCATAGACTGTTTAATCAGCGAGTACCAGTTTTAATCTGACATTCAATAATCCACACCACGCTTAGCTCTTTAAACGTGTTTTTGTACGCCACTTAAACGAAACAAAAATGCTTTATGTAGAAAGAAACCTTCTTTAGTCTTTGTTTTTGCTTATTAGGTTAGCCAAAATGCCATTTGTTTGCTTGCATTCGTTTTAAGAGTGCGAAGTGGTTTGCAATGCAGAAGAGCAGCAGATAGCCTGAGCGCTGAAGGGCCAGAAGGAAGAGATGCCTCGTGTAGCTGTGCGCGAGCCGCATTTCCGAGCCCTGTATATGAGCCGTGGCCCAGCGACTGCATTGCACGCCCGTCCGAACTCGTCTCTAGAGAGCAGTCAGCCTGCCGGCCCGGCCCGACGGACACTAACTAAAAGCCCGGGTCCGGCCGATGCCATATAGATAATTTCAGGCCTGCTAACTCTGTTTGCCTCGGCCTCTGACGTAACTCTGTTGTGACCGACGGGTTTCGCTGCACAGACGTGCCTACGCTTGCTCTATAGACACTCCACAAATATAGATTCGCAAGCCCGATGAACGTTTTGATGGCGTGCTGGTTTACTTGTTGGCGACTCCAGAAGGCCGTCTTTTTCCGTGTTCTGGAACTGCAACGTGAATGTGTGATGTGTTTTGTCTGTACGGCGGCAAATCTGAACGCTCGGGCGATGCTGCGTGGCGAATCGTCGCTGCAAAGGGACCGAATTTGAGAGTGTTCTCCCTTCCGAAGAACAACAGAAGAACAAAACTGGGAATGTGTAGTTCGTCATGTTGACGTTGACATTAGTTTTCTTCGTCAAGTGAAGGTACGTGTGTCTGTACTACTTATATTTCTAATTGGTTCTAATGGCCCTTTCACAACCACATTTTGTTTTTGCTCTAAACTTAACGTGTCATGTGTGCTTCTGGCTTGTTGGCGTAAGCCCTGGCATTAAAATAATAAACGTGCGTGGCCGCACATTTTCAGAACAGGCACTTATCATTCAGGTTCTGTAACCGTTTTGCTATTGGCGATTAGCGCTGCGGACTTGTATTGCTTCTGCTCTCTTGGTTGATAAAAATGGAAGGAATTGATTGAATGCATTGGTTTTGTGCATAATACTTTTTGCCGGTATTCATACCACTTTATTGCTTTCAGCATCTTAGCATAATATGTTTTTTTGAAATTTAGATGCGTGTAGACTCTCACGGTAGCGCGCTTTCTTAATTGTTTGTCAGGTGTGATTTCTACTTGAAGCCTAGAATGTTTAGGAAACACTACCTAAATATACCCATTCGAAAATCCAAACTGAAGTAGAAGCGCCTCACGGGGGCTGTACACGGTTTAGTATAAACCCAGTACTAAAATTATTATCTGAACCTAAATTATTCGACTGACTATACGCACCACTGCGAGAGTGCGCAGAGCAAAAGAGGGAACGCTGCTTCTCGTGTCGGTAACAAGATTTTTTGGTGAAATGAAAGATTTTGTTTTCTTTTGCAATGGTCATGACCCTGATGATGTGCTGAATAACATACTTGTGGCAGAAGCGCAAATTCTCGTCAATAACTACGTGTCTATTAAGACAGATGTTTGAAATAGTACACATAAAACTGCAGAAAATTCCAAATGAGTAAGAACAGTTTCTCTGTATGTGCATAATCTATGTCTGCGTCTGTGTGTGTGTGTAAATAAATAATGAATAAGATTCACCTAATTTATTTTGTCTTTTTGTTGGTTCATAAATGTTGCTCTTATGAATTGGCCATACATTCGCTATAACGAACAATATTTGACTTTTTCTTTGAATAAATGACTAATACGTGAATCTGTAAATGCTTTCAAGCGCAATTGTTTACTTAAGCTCGCGCCATTTCGACGCAAAAGGCAAAATAAAGCTGTCAAGGGTTAAGATCTTTTACTGGTAGAAAATGGTGGCAATAAATTCACAGCCTCCGGTAAGAGCGCTCGCTCTGGCAAAACGAGTGACGTCGTGGCGGCGGTGAGCCGGTTTGATCATCTAGGCGCCATTATTCCAGCCCGGTGCGTGCCGCCGTTATGTAGGTTTGCGGCAGAGACAGGATATCGTTTTTGATAATGCGGCCTCTCAGTAAACTTAACAAAAAAACACAAGGGGCATGAACCCGGCGAGGGCCAGAGATGAGAATACGCGGGCTTACTGGAGCCGGGCCCGCAAGCTGGGCTGCGTTTGGGCTTGCGGGCTCGAACTGCCTTCGAGCCTCAAACGGCCTGGGTGTCTAATTCTCCTTCGCCAGTGAATATCTTACGAGGTACATTACAAACGAAATGGGAGACCTGTGCACATCCTATTTTTGTTTTTTTTCTCTTCACTATCATTTCCTCTGACGGTTCATCACGGTTTCGCATTGGCCAACTGCTCGCACCATGCCAGCGTGGCCGAGTATGGGGGACGGTGCGCGCAATTTGCTCTTGGTTCTTTTCTGAATGTTCATCGAAATAGAGTGCCAGGTTTAGCCACATACAGTTCCCAATACTAATGTTGCCCAGTAAGATCAATAACGGTTTCAAAGTGCATCGTAATAAGAAATTTGATGTTTGAGATTAGTATTGTGGGCGCTTATATTGAATATAGGTTTTTATAGCTACATATATAAACATTTAGGCACAAACACAAAAAAAGTGGAGATTCACAGGCATACTATAGGCGCTTTTTCGCCTCTAATTCAAGCTCATACTCAAAATAGGGTGATAAAAACATAATAACCGAAATGAGCATTTGTCTTAAATTCGGTCTTTAATGATAATATATTATGTTTATTATCTCTAGGGCCAGTGACTACTAAATAGCGCCACCGCATGGTAACTTGCATGATTCTCAGCGTAATGAAAGTGGAGAAATATTATTTGAGGGGGCTACTAGCAGGACTAAAATTTTTTAGCCTAAAAGTGCATGAAACGTACATGGATTTATGTCATGACGGTTATGAGATTTGCGTGCAGTGAAAATGAATGACAATTGATAGTATGATAAAACTTCGGAGAAACGGTGTGAACACAAATGACTGGCCAACGTCCTTCTTTGCAAGGGCTTTGAGGCAGATGCTTTCTGTGCTGCAGCTACCGCCACAACAGCTCTTGGTCAAAGGTCGTGCTACAAATTGACAGAGACAGAGAGACGGCGACAGGTCAATCAAAAGACCCAGAGAGAGGACGTGCAATGTTCCTAAGCGACTTGGTTTATTTATTTACTTATTTATACTTTTGGGTAAATGCCGTTTTGTACTGAACACCTTTCATGATGCTGGCATTCTTCCCCTTCTCTCACTTCACCACGTGAAACAGAGTTGAGCCGTAAAATCTTGACAATTTTTAAGCGATGCTTTTAATGTTGGGGTGACATTGTGCCATCTAGGAGAACCTGATAATTCACTTAACTGTGGCTGTAGAGCGGTTCGTGGTATCCAAAGTAGCTACTCAGAAACTTTTCAGACAATTCCTAGAGGCGAACGGGAATATGTATCGACACTTAATCTTCCGGGTTGCATTCTACTTCCCAATGACTATATGAAATTTTAGCAGCGTGTGCCCGCAGTTTGTTGACGCGTAATGAGCTGGCGTGCCAAGTGAAGAGCTTGTTTGACGCACTGTGTACATTGATCGTCAGTAAGCCTTACCAAAGCGTTGTATTCATGTGTAGCATAGCATACAGCAAGGTCTGAACCTCACGTAAGTAGAGACCGACCGAACGGCGTGAAGCAAACTGCTCTGGTAAACGCTGGCATGCCGCCACGATTACTTGATTATGAAGCCAGTAGAACATTGCGACTGCTTTTTTTTCGTTTAGTGTGCTCAGTGCTCTTGTAATTGATACTGTGAGAATACTATGGGTTCTTTTTTCATAAAGGTATTCCGCAAAAAAATGTGTACTATATTAGCACTTTAAAAAAAACATGACGTGCTGCTCCTGAACGTTAATTTACTTTATCAAGGAGATTGAATAAAATTGTCAATGCAATCATAAACTTTCATTATATTGCGGGAAGAATCACTTGGACACAGTAGCTGCCTTCATCCACCTTGCCCTATATGGCTGACTGGTCACCAGTGTTGTGAAATTTTCGCACTCATTTCCTTTCTATTCACTTCAAAAGATTGAGGACTTGCAAACATTTTATTCCTTTCACTTCCTCAGAATAAAAAAACGCAGCCCATTCCCGCCCTGGGAATGACCAGGGAGTTAATTCTATGCCTGTTTCAGTTCTATTGAGCTAAGAATGAGTATTCCCATAAAGCTGGTGCTACGAACTGCATTAAGAACTGCAACAGTACGAAAGACACGTTACCAAAGTCAAGGTACAGTAACTTGGTGGCAGATATCGAGCTGTAAAACCGCCCTACTATTTCCAAAGGAGCAGTTCTCCCGCTACATATTGTCGCAGTACAACGCGAACAAAGCCCAAGTACGTCTTGAGGCAGCGAAAGCAGCGTGTTCTCAACAGCTGAGCCACAAGATCTTCTTCGTTCTCGCGTCAAGCCAGAGGCCCACTACCTGGTGTCCGCTGAGTTCCCCCATCATCGTTTTTGTCCATATGTAGACACGGGTCATTTGCCTCCCTCTCAAAGAGCATCGACCCGATGCGAAGTCAATAAGGCAGTTTTTGTTAAAAGACAAGTCTCACGCAATCACTTGCTGACGTAAGGCTTCATGCGCACTACGTGAACGAGTTCAGGATGGTGCTGGCGACGTTTGGTACTACACGAATTGTCGGGAACAACTTCGTATATGACGTCACTCAGTTGTCGCAGCAATCGGTATGGCTCAAAGTATCTTCTTAAGAGCTTTTTTGATAGTCCTTGTTTCCGTACGGGTGTTCAAATCCATACTTTGTCGCCACTTTGATAGACAACTGCTCTGCGGTGAGCATTGTAGCGGCCTGAATCATACTCTTGCTGCTGGCTTATCCGTAAACGTGCCAGTTGTCTAGCTTCTTCCGCGCGTTCCGTAAACGTGTAGGCGTCTGGGTCGATGTCATCACTTTCATGCGGTAGCATCGCATCTAACGTAGTTCGTACTTCTCGTCCATGAACGAGGCTGAACGGGGTCATGCGGATCGTTTCTTGCTTGGCTGTGTTGTACCCAAACGTTATGTATGGCAAGATTTCATCCCAATTTTTGTGTTCACTGTCTACGTACATCGAAAGCATGTCTTCAATGGTTTTGTTCAGACGCTCCGTCAGCCCGTTTGTTTGTGGGTGGTAGGCAGTGGTCTTACGATGCATTGTTCCACTCAGCATCAGGACGTGATCCAAAAGAGCTGCCGTAAATGCGGTTCCGCTGTCTGTGATCAGGTCGGTTTGTGCACCATGCCTCAGTACAATATTTGCGATAAAAAATATTGCCACCTCCGCTGCTGTACCTCTCTGGATAGCCTTTGTCTCGGCATAACGGGTCAGATAATCCGTCGCGACGATAACCCAGTGGTTCCCTGCAGTAGAAATAGGAATTGGGCCCAAAATGTCCATGCCTATCTGGTAGAATGGAGCTGTTGGGACCTGCACGGGTTGCAGGAGGCCAGCTGGTTTAGTCGGTGGTGACTTGCGTCGCTGGCAGTCGAGACAGGTACGAACGTAGTGCTTCATGGCTGTTGTTAGTCTCGGCCAGTAATACCTTTGCTGTACTCTGGCCAACGTTTTCATGTAACCCAAATGGCCAGAGGTCACCTCGTTGTGGCATGCTTTGAGTACTTCGGTACGAAGGGCTGCTGGTATGACGAGCAGATAGGCGGATCCTGTCGACGAAAAGTTTCTTTTGTGGAGTACTCCACCCCGCAAACAAAACGATGACAACACTCTTGCGAAAACTCTTGGCGCCTTCTGAAATCTGAGTTCCAAAGAGTTAATTAAGCCAAGCAACTCAGTGTCGTCACGTTGTTGCTGCGCAATGACGGTTGTGTCGAGGACACCGAGAAATGTCGTTTCCTCCTCTTCAGGTAGGGCTGCCGACTCAATGGGTGAACGGGACAGAGAGTCAGCGTCCATATGTCACTTGCCTGACTTGTGCACGACCGTCACGTCAAAATCTTGCATTTTTCGGCTCCAACGCGCTAATCGGCTGGTGGGATCTTTTAGATTAGTTAACCAGCAAAGGGAGTGATGGTCACTAATAACTTTGAAGTGCCGGAAATACAAGTACGGGCGCAATTTTATTACTGCCCGTACTACGGCGATGCATTCTTTCTCTGTTGTTGAATAGTTAGCCTCTGCGCGATTTAGCGTTAGACTTGCGTAGGTGATCACTCTTTCTGTGTCCTCTTGCCGTTGCACAAGCGCAGCCCCAAGACCTACATTGCCAGCGTCTGTGTGAAGCATCGTCGGGGCTTCTTCGTCGAAGTGGGCAAGCACAGGGGGCGTTTGAAGACGTTGACGCAGGTCATTAAATGCAGTCTCCTGTTCTTCTTTCCACTCAAAGGCAACATCGTCTCTTGTGAGACGAGTTAGTGGCGACGCGATGTGGGCGAAGTCTGCGATAAACCGGCGATAATAGGCACAAAGGCCTAGGAAGCGTCTCATAGCCTTCTTGTTGGAGTGTACTGGGAACTGTGCGACGGCGGCAATTTTTCCAGGATCGGGCCGGACACCTGCGTTGCTGATGACCTGACCGAGAAACTGAAGTTCGTGAAAACAGAAATGGCACTTTTCTGGTTTCAGTGTTAGGCCCGCGAACCGTATGGCACGTAAAACAACTTCCAGCCTTTTGAGATGCTCGTCAAAAGTGATCGAAAACACTATAACGTCGTCCAGATAGACTAGGCACGTCTTCCACTTCCATCCCGTAAGTACCGTGTTCATAAACCTTTGAAAAGTCGGGGGCGCGGAGCACAAACGAAAAGGCAAGTCTTCAAATTCGTATAAACCATCTGGCGTCACAAAAGCGGTTTTCTCTCGGTCTCTTGGGTCTACCTCGATCTGCCAGTATCAACTCCTCAAGTCCATGGAAGAAAAGTAGCGAGCATGCCGAAGTCTGTCAAGGGAGTCATCAATACGTGGGAGCAGGTACACATCTTTCTTGGTCACCCGATTCAGCTTCCTGTAGTCCATGCAAAAACGCAGGGTGCCGTCCTTTTTCTTTACTAGCACTACAGGCGATGCCCCGAGGCTCTGTGACGGTTGAATGACGTCATCTGCAAGCATTTTTGCGACTTGTTGTATGGCTTCACATTCCTTTGAAGCTACACGATAAGGGTTCTGGTGAATAGGTCTCACCGTGTCCGCGGTGATTATTCGGTGCTTTGTCAAAGGTGTTCGACCAACTTGTGATGTCGTTGAAAAGCAGTCACGGAGTTCAGCTAGCAGCTGAAGAAGTCTCTGTCGCTCGTCCTTTGACAGAGTGGTGCCGACATCGAGAACGGGTTCTGGTTCTTGATTAGGCGCTTCGTCCAATACTGAGAAACATAAACTGCCTCGCATTTCAACAATATTGTCGTACGAAGTGATAGCTGTGTCCTTCGGAAGGTGCCGGCGCTCAGCACTAAAGTTCGTCAGAAGTAAATTCGTGCGTACACCTGTGAGACGGACGATACCTCGTGCGACCGAAATGCTATGACTAAATAGCAGCGAGCCAATTTGGTCAGCAATGCTTTCGCTATCAAACGCTTCGTGGCCTTCCACCGAAACAAGAGTGCTTGACTGGGGCGGGACGACCACATAATCATCAATTATACATAAATTGTTGCGTATTGCGTCTGAACAGTCAACTAAACCAGGGCTGTTGCGGAATGTAGTTTAACGGTCCGGGATGTTGATGACGGCACCATATTCTCTTAAGAAGTCCATCCCAACGATCAAGTCCTTGCAACACGAGGTGAGGATGACGAACGTCGCCACGAAAGAAGAGCCACCAATGTCGAGTCTTGCTGTACACCTTCCGACAGGCATCAACAGCTGGCCGCCTGCTGTCCTCAGGTGAGGTCCCGTCCACGTACTCTTCACTTTTTTGAGGTGTACGGCAAGGTTTTCACTGATGATAGAAAAATTGGCGCCGGTGTCAACTAAGGCTGTTACTTGCTGTCCGTCTACCAAAACGGTAAGATCTGTGGTCACAGTTTCGTCGGTGTTACAACTTCTCGGCTTTATGGCATCCTGTGGTACAAGTAACGGGGGCTTTTTTCGTTGCCTTGACGGCCTGCAACCTCACCCCCGGAGGTCGCCGCCTTCAGTTTCCCCGGCGTGGACTTGGTGACCTCCTTCCACAGACGTCGGCTGTAGTTCGGTGGCGCGCCGAAGGCGAATATGACGGAGACGGAGAGCGTGGTTGACGTCTCAAACCTGCCTGGTAATCAGGCACACTGTCGTCCTTATTGGCACGGCGGTTGTCAAAATGGGGCTGAGACAAAGGGGGTCCATGAGAATGAGCTCTTCGTGAACAATCTCTCTTATTAAATCACGCAACGAGCTTTGATTTTCCGATGTCGTAGCGGCAGCTTGCATGTGGGCGCTGCTGGACAAGCGATCGTATTGTCGGCATCGTAGGTGAAGCGCCCGTTCGATAGCCGTAGCTTCTTTGATGAAGTCTGTCATGGTGCTTGGCAGGTTCCGCAAAAGTCCGGCGAACAATTGCTCTTCAACGCCGCGCATGAGGTAGCACAACTTTTTGTCGTTGGTCATGTGCGGGTCAGCTTAACGGAAGAGATGGGCTATGTCCTCAGCGAACATTGCGACCGTTTCATTGGGTTTCTGAACCCGTAGCTCGAGTAAGTGCTGCGCACGATCACGCCGGTCGACATCGGAAAATGTGTCAATCATCCCTCTTTTAAAGTCACTCCATGTAGACAAACTGCCTTCTCTGTTCTCGTACCAAGTTCGAGCGCTATCGTCGAGATAAAAATAGGCGTGGGAAAGCCTTTGTTCAAGAGACCACTGGTTGGTGTTGGCGACACGTTCATAGTGATCAAGCCAGTCTTCGACGTCTTCATGTGCTCCACCACCAAAGCGATCAGGCACCAGCGGTGAAAAAAATGTTACCTGAGATGGGGTAGGCAAACTACTGTCTCGTAGTAACTGTTGTGGACTGGCGGTGGCCATTGGTAGATGTGAGCGGTGCCTTGTAGAGTGTTCCTGTGAGAGGGTTAACTCTGGAAGGAGGCCTCGCAAGCGACGACTGAAGCGATGCACGGGAGTGTCAACAAGTGCTTCTGGGCTGAATGAACGGCTCCCCGTGGGAGTGTGGAGCATCAGGCGCGGTCGCGGACCAGCACCTCCACCAGTGTCGCAGTACAACGCGAACAAAGCACAATAACACCTTGAGGCAGCGAAAGCAGCGTGTTCTCAACAGCTGATTATTCGTTTGTTTGTTTGTATCCTTTAATCCATGGCTCGTACCCACTCTGGGGGATTGGCCAAGAGAACAAATAGTCTCATATGAACGATAACTGCATTATTGCTTACAACGAAAAAAGGGGGGGGGAGTTGTATAGTTACGACAGTATGTTGGAAAAAAAAGAAATAAACCAAAGATTTAGATAGTGAGAAAAAAATCAATAGCAAAGTTGACACTAATAGCTACAACTTGATTTTGGGAGCCGACCAGACAGCTGGTTTTGCCAAACCCGAATAATTTGGTATGTCACGGATTTATCCAGAATAGAAAATTACTTTTTGACCCGTTTTTTTTTAGTATTTGTTAACGAGGGCTTTATGTTGAAAAACGTTTAGAGTCTTGAATAAAATTACACACCGCATCGAATGCATCTCTGTGGCAATTTCCCAAAACAGAGGCACCAAAACTTAGAACATTTTCTGCGGTTAAATTTAAACCTAGCTTCGCAACAGCTGAGCCGCAAGATCTTCTTCGTTCTCGCGTCAAGCCAGAGGCCCACTACCTGGTCTCCGCTAAATCCCCCATCATCGTTTTTGTCCACATGTAGACAGGGGTCAATATATAGTCTTTGCATAAAGGAAGCATGTTTGAACGAATGTGATGTTTTGATAGTCTTTAGGCCTACATTGGTTATGCTACAATGACGACATAGCATATACTCATGCTGACATAGGTTGCGTTCAAGAAGACTAATTCATTTAGACACGCATACGGAGTGGTCGTGAATATGTAGAAAACTAAAATTTTTCTGAAATTTCGTGAAGGAGGTACGAAACCCTCAAAGTCTGGCGATATTTGTAGGAACACCGCATCACCACTCGGGCACCTGGTGCCTTTGCATGTAATGCAGTACACTGAGCCGCCATGCTCGTCAGCACTCACGCTTGTCAAAGGTGCCTCACATGCCAGCGGAAGGGGGACTAAGATAACTTTATGTGTGGTCCTCTGCGCAGCTATGCAAGGTCTTTCTTGTTGCGAAGGTTATTTACATCTGCAGGTACCAAACTACACGTGAGACCAGGTTGTGCATAAAGTATTAGCCCCTGTTGTGTGGTGGTATAAATGGGAATTCCTATCCAATGAGAATCAATGGTACAGGGATCATTTCTTGCTACCTTCAGTGTCTATTGTGCGAATGAATTTGTTTGTAAATTACCTTATGACTTTGTTTCTCTCTTTCAAAAATGGCAGAATGTTCCCACTCTACATCATGCCAACCCTTAGCATTGCCAAACTGAAGGTGCACATAGAGAATGCGTTGTGGACTTCGACTTTGATAGAACATGTACTCCGGCCTACATAACCAATTTTAGCATGACATTACAATTAGCAGCTAATAAGGATGTAGCAGAATACATTTCTTCCCAAAGTACTCTTTGTTTGGCGATCAGACAGGCACATCGTCTGAGTCTTAGGATCTGAATGAAGTGAAAAAGAAAGATGTAAGGATAATATTAAAATTATCCTACACCGGAGCAGTGGGAGTGCTGGATGACCAGCTCTCAGCTCGAGATTCAGGAACGTTGGATCTCGTTGGTTTCATCTCCCCAATTATTGGTCTTACGAAAACATTCGGCAATCGGTCACTACTCATGGAGACAACTTTCTGTGGCAGCACAGCTACAGCTGCGTGGGCGCAGCTTCTGCACGTGAGTTACTACCCCAAGAAGTTCATTCGCGTGATTTCGGTTTTGGTTTTGCAAGCGTATATCCAACATGTACTTTTTCGCGAGAACACGATGAATCTTGGAATAATTTGGTAGGAAATAAATAAAATATTCTTTTTCTTAAAGGAAAACATCACAAAGATTTTTTGAAGCATACAAGTTTATTTAAAGAAACTAAAAAAAACCAGGCCGGCGTGGTAGGTGCAGCACAGTCACAGCGAAAGCTTGAAGAGCGGCCTTTCAGAGCCTTTTCTAAACACTCAATGGGTAACTACTGCAAGAACACTTGCTTGGTACTCACTAGGGCATTAATAGTGAGCTTTTGGGTTTGTAGGTCGGCATTCACTATGCTGTTTTTCGTCATTCTTCTTAGAACCGTGGTTTCCGCTGAACACTTGCAAAAAAATTTGTGCCAAATTTTCATGCAGTGGGTGACGATGACGAAGAAATATGGCTGAAGTGGGAATGTGCCACAGGTAATAGGGGAACAAGAACAATCTTTTGTGATGTTTTGGAGCAGTGAACGGCCTACTCGTTACGGTGATCTCATTGTGCGACGACTGGTGGTTCTTTCGGTCTTGTGAAACGCTTTATAAGTCGCATTGACGCGATTGTTTTCCTGACATCAAGCCTGCCTAAGGAAAGTTTGACTAGAAATCACAATCACCGGGTAGGTCAGTGGTATAATAATGGGCTAGCACCCAGCCGAACCAGGCTTGAGCCCCACTGCGCCATTGTTGCTAGGTCATGCCTGCCTAAGGCAAGTTTGATAACAAGTTACAAGCACTGGCATAACTCAGTGGTAGAAATTTTGGCTGGCACCCAGTGGACCCAGGTCCATGCCCCACTTTGCCATTAATGCAAGGCTTTTTCGCTCGATGTGGCTCCGGACACCAGTGGCGGCAGCGGTGGCGGACAACAACAACTGAGCATGACCCGAGAAGTGTGTCATAACAGCTTTCGCTGTAAAAGGTGCGGCCGAGCAGGTACTGGGTGATTGGAATGACGCAACACCAAGTAACCATGTCCTTGATTTTAGTGCATACATGGTCGGCATTCTTGCATTCATTTTTTAGAGACACAATGAGTTTCTGGAGACGCTCACGTTTCTCTTTAGGGTACGCCAGGCAAGATGGAAAGAAGAAATTTTAGCATCAATCGGTCATCAACGAGCGTCTGACTGTCGTAAATCTAAATTGGTGAAACGAAATCTTCACTCGGCCAAGAACGTTGTTTTTGCACAGTCAGCAGGTTATATACAAGCACGCGACTGTTACCCAGGCAAACTGCAAGGATTGACTCCATCGGTAGACGCCAACAGCAACGATGTTACAGCAAGCGATCTTCAGCGTGATCGTATCCATCATCTTAGGCAGTCAAAATTCCGAACACGTATTCAATGCAATTCAGGAAAATGGTCAGTGCTCTTAAGTACAGTTCCCAATCGCACTTTTTCTTCCAAGCAGCAGCTGTTGCTGAAGACTGGGATGTCACCGGTGTCAGTTTGAAGCCCTACTTTCGCTGGTGGTATCGCTCGGACAAACTTCTCTGTGTACATGTGCGGGAAACAAGATGTTTCGCGACGCAGCGCTGTCATCTGTTTCTCCCTGCTCGATAAATGCAGATCACCTAATGAATACGCACTCATGCTCGCTCGCAAGCTTCTATGTGAACTTCCTGTGAACTAGCTACACCAGAAAACTAAAAACAGCAAATAGTGAAAAATCTGCACGATTGAAGGTTGCTAATAATATTTCAAATAATCTTCAACACAATATTTACATCATCTCTTTTTGTAATTTTTATTGCGCTACGCAATATACAAAAGCTAGCGTTCGTGGAATACATGCAGAAGCACGGTTAAAAAGGGCATGCTTGGGCTACGTAGCCTTGGCTGTGCTGCTTCAGAAAGTCGCCGAGTATAGTTTTTTGGTCAGCAGGATTACGTCAGACAAAGTGCTTTAGCGTCCTCGTGATATTTAAATGCTGCAATAAAGGTCTCAAGCAGTACAATGTACAAAAATATCACAGCATATCCACGGAGTGAATGATGATGAGTTGGGCGAACTGTCTGTCAGCCCGTTCGTGCTTCCGTACGCCTGCTCGTTCTTGCTTCCGTCCGTCCACGCGACTATCCGTGCATCCATCCGTGCATCCGTCCATCTGTCCATACGTCTGTCCATGAGTCTGTCTATCGATCTGTCTGTCTGTCTCTTCGTGCGTTCATCCGTCCATCCGTCTGTTGTCTGTCTGTCCGTCCGTGCGTGCGTCCTTCTATTGACACTTCAAGTACCGCTATCTCCCATCTCGCATCTCCCGTGGCATATACGAGCTCCAGAGTGGGTACACAGTAAAATTTTTACACCCTTATGGGTGTAAAAAGGGTGTTTTGCAGACTTACACCCTTTTGAATCAATGTAACACCCTTTTCTTTGCTGGTACACCCTCAGAGAAGGGTGTAACTGGCAAAAGGGTGTTATTATGCCGTTCGTGAGGGTGTTGAAGAACAGAAGGGTGTGTACCTATAATTGTTGGAATAAAAATTGTTCCGTTTAACGTCCCAAAGTTGTCATATAATCATTAGAGACGCTGTACCGAAGGGCTCCGAAAAGTTAAACCACCTGGGGTTACTTAAAGTGCACCTAAGCCTGACTACACAGGTCTCGCACTCTTTCTTGTCCATTAAAAATGTGGCCGCCGTGAACTGCCGGGATTCGATCCTGCGACTTGCGGGTCAACAGTTCAGCACCATAAGCACCAGACCACCGCCGTTGGAGTGCACGTGCAAGAATCAAGCTGCATCCATGCTTGCAAATAAAATACCACGCATAGCGCAATGAATGCATGCCTTTCCTAAGATAACAATGTCGTAAGGATGAAAAAATCAAGGAAATGATTGAGGCATTGACAAATTTTACAGAACACTAAGAATAATTGAGAAAATGTAAAAGAGACTAACTTCTCCTCGGACTGTATGATTCGACATGTTTTGCCGCTTTATATCGTCCACATTATATGTGAATAAATTATTGGGCTACTGTCACGATCTACGGACAGCACATATTCATGTGTAGAAGCAATTGAGAAAAAAGGCTTAAATTTATTACAAAAAACCCTTGCTCCGTCAAAAGCCGTTCGAGTGCAAGTTGTTTTCACAAGATTATCGAAGACGAGATGTGCTTGGTCGAAAAAGAAAACAATGCACTACCTTCTGCAACCATGCGGGAGCACGGGAAGTGGTTCTTTAGGTGAAGAAATAAAGGTCAGAGAATGGCACGGTCAGTGCACGCAGCGCCTTTGCGAAGCGAAGGGGAGAAGGGTACGAGAGGAGGGAGAGTCACGCCTCTCGCCCCCCCCATATATATATATATATATATATATATATATATATATATATATATATATATATATTATATATATATATTGTGGGACACTGCGACCCACGCCGTAAAATTTGTATTTGCTATCTATTCTGTGTGACATCCCCTCGGGGTGGGGGGGTGGGGGGGTGTATGAGGTGATCAGCAGGGGGCACTGCAACCCCCGTCGAGTTAAAAAACTTACGTCGAGTTACAGCGCCCCTCTCTATTTCTCTATGTACCTATAGGGATTTACACTGCCCCCTAAGTGACCAAGGGCCGCCCCCGCCCCCCTTCCCCCGTGGTGGGCACGCCTATGCATAGGCACCATCAATCATTGCAATTAAATTTTGTGTGTAAATGTGTGCGTCAACAATAGTACATTTTGAATTCAAGAACATGAGTGTTTTAGGTGATTATTACCGCTGTTGTTCATTTGTTAAAAATGCATTGTACCTGCAAGCGTTTCAACTTCGCGCGCTAAAGTCACGGTAATTTCGTTTTTTTGTAAAGATAAAATTATTTTGCCCCCTTCCTTTTTATGCTATATATATTTTCGTTTACTTTTCATACTCAAACGCATTACTAAAACATTTTATTGCGCCTTTGTACGTCTGCGGAGCTGTAACCGGAGCTGTAATACATGCTTGGGCGTGCTTGGTCGCTGGTCGGGCGCTGCAGCTTGTCGGTTCTGCATCGTTTTTTCTCGTTTTTCGAGGTGTGCTTGCGCGCTGCGTTCGTGTTTTGTGTTCTGCCGGTGCTGCCTATTACGAAGATGAACTCTACTCAAGCGAGGACGTGTGGCGTCGCATTTTGGAACACTCGCCAGGTACGTACCACATTCGTGCTGTCGGCGCTTTGTCAACACCAAGAGCGTGATAACGACGCCATGCTACGTTTTTCGTTACATATGGGCGATAAGTGAAGTTTTTTAACGTAGCGAACCTGTTTGTGTGTGTCATTTCATCAGGATGAAGGCGTTTTTTGTAGGAAGTCAAGCGTGGGCGAGCTTTTTCTTTCGATTCAAGCATGCTTCGGTGTGTGAAGCACATGGCGCGTGCGTGCGCAGTGGGAATTCGGCGGCGGATTTGTGCGAGTTGTGACGGCGCTCGCCTCTGTCGGCAGTGGTGTTGGCAGAGAGCCCTGCTCGCGATGGACCAATATTTTGGTTAAATAATTGTTGGGCGAAGACGGCGTTTGTTAGCTGTAAGCGTTGATTACGCCTAGGGCGCGTATGTTTGGATCTCTTAACTTGAGGATTTTTTTTTGCATGCCTGTTCATATTGTGTGCTACAGGAGTCAACGGGTTCATATGTTGGGCAAGGTTCCATTTGGCGTTGCATAAGTCTGTTGCCAGACTTTGGTGTGGTTGTTGCCAGACTGCCGCTAAATTTGGCAGAAAATTTTTCTCCTCTAGTTGTGGCTTCTTTGTAAGAGTTTGGTGCTATCCGCGAAAGCGTAGCGTCCCCCGTCGTAGCGCGCGGTCGACGCGGCACGATCAGCTGAGAGAGAAAAAAAAGAAAAGGGGAAAGGGGGGCAGCGCATCCCCTCCTGCGACTCTAATCAGTTTTCCCCGTGATCCCTAATACTGAGACGCGATATATTAATCGCACAGCTGCGCACACAGCAAGAGAACGCGCCTCGACTTCTGTAATGGGAGGTTTATTCCGTTAATTAAAACGGCCTCTTAATTACGCAGCAGCGCCGCGCTCGACTTCTGCTAGGCTCGGTTCCTTCCGTTAAATAAAACGGAATTGAAACGGCCTCTTAATTGCACGGCAGCACCGCGCTCGACTTCTGCTAGGCTCGGTTCCTTCCGTTAATTAAAACGGAATTGAAACGGCCTCTTAATTGCCACAGCAGCACCGCGCTCGACTTCTGCTAGGCTCCGCACCGAAGAAGTGCACCGCGGATAGCACCAAACTCTTGCGGAGAAGCCACAACTACAAAAAACATTTTCTGCCATATTTAGCGGCAGTCTGGCAACAACCACCCTTCCAGTCTGGCAACCACTTATGCAACGCCAAATAGAACCTTGCCATATGTTGTACGTCCAAAGCAGTTTGAAAAGTTTCATATGTTGTACGCCCTTTTTTTAAACTGCTATCAGAAAGTGCTGCGGGTAGCCGAACGTATGCCTGTGTATGCATCCACGCCGGCACGCATCTTTGAACTACCGTGTTATTCGAGTTCGCGTGCAGCATGCTGCCTCGTCTTAGGTATGGCTCGCATGGCTAGCACGTATGGGCGCTTAGGTGTTTATGCAGCCCGTTTAGTCAAATCTGAGCTTACGTTATACACTCGCAACATAGGTTGTCTGATGAGTTCGGAACCCATGAATTTTGAGCCGTTCGTTAAACTTGAACTGTATTTCCGAACAAAATTTTCATGGCTTATTGGGGCCGAATAACTGTAGCTTAACTGTGCGAGCCCTAATTCGATCAGTAGTTCATGCGGTAGAGCACATTTTATTTTATTCAGCTTGTTTTCGCTGTGCTTAGATTTAATTAATTTGTGGTGGTTTATTAAATATTGTATGTGCCTCGCCCAAACTTTGTGTTCAAACTTTGCTAAGCAATTTTACTTGTACGAACAGTAAGAACAGTTTAGACCATCACCTCCAATGGCATTTAATAACAGATTACAAGCTTATGCCGATCTGGTCAGAAACACACATGAAAACGTTGAAAAACCACACACTGGCCACGAATAAAAGCACAGTCTTTGTCACTTGTGAATAGGGCTTTTGTGTGGGGGCCAAAACGTCATGCTTTCAATTAGGGTCAGCATGTTGTTTTGTCTTCACATCAGATGACAAGCTTCAGTAAATTCTATAGGCATGCGCTACAGTTATAGAAGGGATCTGTGGTGTTTGGAGAAACGAATATATCATTTAACGCTCAAAACTTGCAATAATGTTATACATCATAGTATGCATACATAAGGCATGCACATGTTGCTGTGAAAATGGAAAATTGGACACTATGTTCATCTGACAATCATGAATATAGACTGCATGTTTCCAAGCTGTTGGCATTGACGCAATTACACAACTTCAGAAATCAGTCTCGTCAAACGTTTATTGTGTATTGCTAAATCGTGACCAATGCCTTCCAGTATTCTTGTTACTAGAGATCGTTGCAGAAGCTTGCATGCTTTATTGGGATGGTATTTAGCTCAGGATGGGTGCGTTGTATTAGCACTTCCACATTTTTTCCCATTATTTATTAGACAGCCTGTAATGAGGGGTATGTTAGGGATGAGTGAGGGGCACTGCCTTTATAGCCACCTGGAATCATTGAATTAACAGGCATAATTTAGCAGTTGACAATAGTAATTTAGTGAAACCAATTTTCTATGTTATCGGCATAATCGCCCTAATGTAGGCAGCCGAAAGAAAGTTACATTAGTTGTGTTCAAACTAAAATTCGTAATATAACTTTATGTGTTACCTCCAATGGATACTTGATCAAAGCGTATACTGTCATGTACGCACTGCCCTATTAATGAATTGGCATGTATACGCACTATGCCAGAGCGCTATTCAAGTATATTTTGTGACACATCTGTTATGTGAAAAATGCATATTCTTTCGTAAGGTTGCAGCTATGTTCGCCAAAAACATTGAGGATGTTTTTGTTGTAGCATGTCTGGTTTTCGTACATCCTACTCTTTTAAAACAAAACGTTCCAGATCATTCTAAATTGAGTTCCAAATTTTGCTTCGCTAACAGACACATCAGTAAATTGTTTTTTTGTTTCTCTCGCAGTCTATACATGCTCGTCGTAGGAAGAGAGTGTGGGAGACGTCTGGACTAGCCCATCATCAAGGCTGGCTCGTGGAAAATTTGACTGCTGGTGCACATCAGTGGCGCGTGGCTTCTGTTTCTTCTGAAAAGCGAGCTGCAGAGAGCCACCTGGTAGCTGTATTCAAGGAGCACAAAGGTTGAGGGTGTTCAAAGTTAACCCTTTTGTTTTTCCTTAAAAAAGAGAAGTCAGCGCTGTAAGTTATGTATGTAAAGTCACCTCTGCTGATAGCTATGTATCCAAGAGGATGCAATGTGAGACAATAATTATCACTGTCAGCGGTGCCATTAAGTTTTATTAATCAACTTAATAGTGACCACAGCAGGAGATCATGTATGTGTTAAATATTTGAGCCAGTCACATTTCTACATATTATCACTTGTAAGAATTCTAGCATGCCTGTGCTCAAATATCCTGCTGGAAATTTAGTTGCGGCTTGCATTATTATGTGTGCAGGACAGCGAGCATTAGCACAGACTCTGATTTCATGCATTTAATCTGACCGTCCGTGGAAGGCATGGGCAAACATTAAAATGGTTACTCTTGCTATTCGCTGGCGATAGCAAGAACCGACTGCTCGTTCCGCTATGGAGTGATATTTTGCTGAACCTCACTGCCTTGCATGCGTAATCATGAAAAGCAAAATTAAACTTTCAAACGGGATATCTAGGAGCATAAACATAATCAAAAAGTTTTCCAAGTGGGACTGTGTAGAAACACGACTGCCTCCAACTTTTTAATGCAAACATACCTGCTTATTTGCGTTACTAAAATTTCAATATTTTTGGTTGGTAGGCCAGATGACAGCATTATTTTATTACTTTGTGTCCCCCTGGACACAATCTGCCAAGGTGTTTTTCTGTTTCTAAGGCTAAAATTCAATGTAACTAGGCAGTGCATTTAAGAATGTGTCAGTGCTGCTTACTGAGCTCTTTATTAGATATTTTGTTTTTTCCAAGATCTACTGAGTGTGTTGCTCGCCAGACTTGCATGTCATGTTAATTGATGCCTTATGTGCAATTGGCCATTTAGAAACACTTTTTGTGTTGTGATACAAAGTAGCACATTAATGATTTTATCTTCAGTGTAACCTTCACTGAATATTCTATTTTAATATATTTTTGTCACTGTAGTTATTTCATTGCCTTGGGAAGTTCAATTCATAAGTACAATCAAGTGTTTTCCCACTGTCATACTTCATCGTACCTAACTTTGCCAATACCAAACCATGTCGGATATTTTACAGTGATACATACTCATGTTTACCATTGTTAATGATAACTGATAGAAGGCATACTAGAATATTGTAACGTGAGTCCTTGGATCGGAGGGTTGAATGGTGAATTTTTTCAACTACATAGTAATATCTGCTTGCTTTATTTCATGTCAAGTGTAATGAGAATAATATTTACCGAGGTTAACGTGTTAAAACAACGATATAATTATCAGGGACACTGGAGTAGAGGGTTTCAGATATTTTGACCACCTGGGGTTCTTTAAATCCATCCACGTCTAAGCAGACAGGTGTCATGCATTTCCGCCTTAATCGAAATTGCAGCCACCACAGCCACGGTTTTATTTTGTGGCCTTCAGTTTAGCAGTCAAGGGTTACTTGAAGCGTATATTAGTTCTGGGCTGTGGTCTTGCTTCCATGATGCATCTTAAGTACAGCATTTTGGTGCTAACCATGCATCCCTACTAGTGCACTGGTGTTGTGTTTTTGCATTCATAATTTACTGCAATATTTAACTATTTTATCAAGATGCATTTCTGAGCAGCTCTGCGAAGTGCGTGCTGGTGCTTATTACATTCCTAATTTTTTGTAAGAGGTAATGATTGTTGCATGTATTCTGAGTTAGATATGAAGTTACGAATTTTCCTTCTTTTATACTCTGTAAGAGTGTAAAGCCGAACAAGTCACCCTGATATACTTTGCATATTGTACATCAGATGGCTAAATTGTGTGTGCAGAGCTTATATAAACAGCCCATAGTGTTTTGAATGCCTTGAAAACTGCCTTAGGCACGTTAAAGAACCCCAGGTGGTCAAAATTTCCGGAGCCCTCCACTACGGCATCTCTCATAATCATATGGTGGTTTTGGGACGTTAAACCCCACATATCAATCATGAAAACTGCCTTAGGATCAGAAAAAAACTTGTGAAGAGTGGGATAGTCTGGGTGAACAGTGGAAGTTCCTCTGATAGGCTGGCTGATGTTTTGATAGGAGGACTTATGTTCGTCAAAAGTGCCGTTTCTTCTCATCCTTGGCATGTTAGGTTTAAGGGGGTTAGTAGAGATGTCATCTCCTGGTGGTGGTGCGTGTCTTTGTTGGCAATTGCCGCCGGAAAAGAAAAAAAAGCTAGAAAGCAAACAAGTGCAGTTCTCACTTCACTTCAAGTTGACTGGTAGCAATTCACAATGTTCTCGGAGGGTAGAGAAAAAAATGGAAGCAAAAAGAGGAAACACGCAAAGTAGGAGCGGTGTGCTGCCGATACAGAGGCGAAAAAAGCAAAGAGCTTTAAAGTTAGAAGCCAGCAGACAGTCCCCGCGTTTGGCCATCACAAAGAGTTGCCGACGATAAAGGCCTATGCTGTTCTCGAACATCTATGAATGGGACTCGTAAGAAAGCGGTTACGAAAAGGCGCGAGAGAGAAGCAGGCGGCTACCTTTAAATGCTAAGATTTCAAAGGTAAGCGACACCAGATGTTGTTCGGAAGAGAATGTGTTTAATTGGGAAAGTCATTGGTTAAAATATGCTTTCACTATCCCCGTAGGTGGCCCGCTCAACAGAATTGCCTCAAGAATTTGGCGGCATGTTGGCAGAGAAATAGAGAAATTCAGAATGCAAAGGAAATAAGCATCAACGAGAGAAAGGCAGAAAGAAAGGAAAAAATTAAAAAAGGTGGTTTGGAGGTAGATGACACGCTAGCGTTCACAGACGAGGAAAGGAAAAAGAGACGCAGAGAAATTTGTGGCTTGGCAATGACCTAATGGTGCACGGTAGTAGTGTTTTTTGAAGCGACAAAAGAAGAAAGAAAGCTGTGGTTGAAAGGTTCTGGCAAATAAAAACTTCGTAGTTGTGTGTGTATAGACACATGTATATCTATATTTATAATTTAAAAAATTCGAGAGAACATCAATAGTACACTTGTAGTCTAGGAGCGATTCCATGTAATACCGGTTATGTCTATTTGAAGGTTGAACCTTTCTCATTTCTAAATGCTGTCGTAATTATGCTATGGCTTTCAGCGATTCCGAATGGCGACATGCTACATTGATTCGTGATCGGTGTAGGGGCTTACATTGTGTATCAAATATCATTCCATGTATTTTCTCTCTCATGGTGAGCAGAAATTTGTAGAACATAAAGCTTTGCTTGGTCGAAATTGTGGCCCTGTTGGTTGAAGTGACTGGCTACTGCTTTTGGTAAATTGTGTTTGTGTCTGCACAGTGGCCGTTCAGTCTTACGTGAATTGGCTGCCCAGTTTTGCCTATATATTGTCTGCAGGTGGCGCACTTAAGACAGTATATTAGGTTGTTCGAAGTACAGATGAAGATCAATGGGACCTTGTGAATGTAGTCAATTCTGTGCTTTTTAAGTTGTTAGCCAGCTATATATTTTTACATGTGGAGCATCTGGGCCAGCCACAGGGACCAGACGTCCTAGTGTTTGCTTTAAGTTTTGCGGGAATTAGCAATGCGTGGCACATGGCATCTGCAACGCTAACTTAAAGACATGCTTGTTCACGCAAACTTAGACTAGGACATCTGATCCCTGTGGCCGGCCCAGGTGCTCACCCTGCAAATATATACAGCCGGCTACCAACATAAAAGCACAGCATCTGACTACATTCACAAGGTCACATAGAGGTTCACCTGCACTTTTAAACAACCTAATATACTTTTCTGAGTGGGCCAGCTGTAGAAAAACAATATATAGGCGAAAGTGGGCCGCCAATTCACGCAAGACTGAACGGCCACCGTGCAGACACAAAGCACAATTTACCGAAAGTAGTAGCCGGTCACTTCTACCAACAGGACCACACTTTCTAAACAACGAAGCTTTATGTTCTACAAAATAATTTCCGGTCACCACGAGAGAATAAATACATGAAATCATAATTTATACACAAATTTTTGTCCCTACACCCATCAGGAATCAATGTTCCACGTGGTAATTTGGAATCGCTGAAAGCCATTGCATAATTGCGGCCATATTTAGGGACTAGAAACGTTCAACCTTCTAATAGACATAACTGGTATTACATGGAATCACTCCTAACCTACATATTGTAATAATAATATTCACTCTAAATTTTTAAAACTTTAATTATAGATATACATGTGTCTATACAACACAACTACGAAGTTTTTATTTTTCAGAACCTTTCAACCACAGCTTCCTTTCCTCTTTTGTCGCTTCAAAAAACACTCCTACCGTGCACCATTAAGTCATTGCCAAGCCACAAACTTCTCTGCGTCTCTTTTTCCTTTCCTTGTTTGTTAACGCTAGCGTGTCGCCTATCACCAATCCGCCTTTTTTATTTTTTCTTTTCTTTTGTGTTTCTCTCGTAGTTGCTTATTCCCTTTGCATTCCGAACTTGCCTATTTTTCTGCCAACATTTCGCCAAATTCTTGAGGCAATTCCGTTGAGCGGGACACCTATGGGGATAGTGAAAGCATATTTTAACCAATGACCTTCCCCAATAAACACGTGGTCTTACAAACACATATGGTGTCGCTTACCTTTGAAATCTTGGCATTTAAAAGTAGCCGCCTGCTTTCCTCTTGCGCCTTTTTGTAACCTCTTTCTTATGAGTCCCATTCATAGATGTTCGAGAACAGCATAGGCCAATCAGCAACCCTTCGTGATGGCCAAACGCGGGGACAGTCTGCTGGCTTCGAACTTTCAACCTCTGCTTTTTTCGTGTCTGTAGCGGCTACCCATTGGCAGCACACCGCTCCTACTTTGGGAGCCGACTAGCCAACACACATATGTTTATTTCAACTAGCAATACAACGGAATGAATCCCCGCACACCCGCGGCGGTCTTATATCTAACACAGAACATAACAGTGACGTCAGAGAGCCAGACACTTCCATGTGCATCTTATCTTATATACGACACGCGCTCTATCTTGGGTAGTATTACACAACACTCCTTCCCCCCCCCCAAGTGTTTTTAGTACCGATCCGGCGGTCGTCTTTGCCGGGTGCTGCGTCGAAGTTCCGGAAGTTCCGGTGGGGACGATTGAGTCTCGCCCCCGCCGCCGTCCCCACCAGCAGATGAAGGGCCCGGTAGATTGACCGGTTCTTTGTTTGTATCTTCTGCCTGCTCCTCGACTTGATCGGGGTCGGCCGTCTCTCGTGCGCCCTCGATGAGTACAGGGGCACCTAAAGACCTGCGAGGCACAACGTCTTGGGTGCATGCGGGAAGTTCGTAGTTTGCAGACGGCACCTGAACCGAAGGCGGGAAACACTCCTGGAATGTTCGTGGTCTCATATGATCAACATGCACGTACCTCTCCTCGTTCCCTATCCCTATCACATAAGTGCTTAAACTCTCGCGTTTTTTTACCTTACCGCTCAACCACTCTCCTTCCCCGGGGCGCAGTCCTTGTACGAGGACGTCTTCCCCTTCCTCGAAGTCTCTCCAAGCTCCACGTCGCCGATTGGCTGCCTGCCTTGTTCGCTCTAGCTTTTCTTTCATCCTTTGCTCGATATCTGGATGGAGAAAGCTCAACCTGGTTCTAGGTTTCCACGATAAGAACAGCTGGGCCGGCGTCTCTTCAGTAACACCTGTTGGCGTGTTCCTATAATTGAATAGGAATTGGTCGATCCGCTGCTGGAGAGACTTCATCCGCCCATTCTTCTGCTCGTCCATGACCTGCTTAAGAAGATTTTTCTTTAACGTCTGTACACAACGCTCTGCGCTGCCATTCGATGCCGGGTGATAAGGCGGCGATTTAGTGTGCCGGATGCCATTACGACTCATGAACGTCTCGAAAAGTTCCGAAGTAAATTGGGGCCCATTGTCTGTTACCACTTCTTCCGGTAATCCGTACGCGGCAAATACGGTGCGCAATTTCTCTATTGTCTTTTCGCTATTAGTTGACCTCATCAGAAACACTTCAACCCACTTGGAGTACGAATCAACAAGTACTAGGAACCAATGCTGGTCTCGATGCGCAAAATCTAAGTGCACACGCTCCCACCGGCGCCCCGCCACTCCCCATGACATCACCGGAACCTTGGGCGCCGCATTTTGCGTCAACTGGCATGTTACACATTCTTTAACTTTTGCTCAACATCCTGCGTAAGGCGAGGCCACCATACGTGGCTTCTAGACAGCATTTTCATACGTGCCATTCCAGGATGGCCCTCGTGCAACAGTGATAGCACTTTGTCGCGGAGAGACAATGGTACTATCACCCGGTTTCCCCACGTCACACATTCTCTGTCAACAGAAAGCTCGTGGCGTCGCACAAAATAGGGCGCCAGTGCATCGTCAGACACTTTTGAAGGCCAACCGCTCTGCGTGTAAAACAACACTTTTGACAACAGGCTGTCTGTTCTCGTTTCCCTTCTGATGTGTTCTGCGGAGAGTGGGAGCTCGTCTAGCATCGAAAAGCCGATGTACTCCGACACGTCATCAGAGTTCCGAAGCGGTAGGCGCGATAGTGCGTCTGCATTGCCTATATCGCGTGATTTGCGATAAACCCATTTGTACTCATACGCAGCAATCTGCAGAGCCCATCGCTGCACGCGTGCCGCTGACATCGCAGGAATCGGCCTATCTTCGCCCAATAATCCCGCCAAGGGCTGATGGTCTGAGTATATTACAAATTTTCGCCCAAAAAGGTACTTGTGAAACTTCTTTAACCCGTACACGACAGCCAGTGCTTCTTTTTCGATATGGGCGTACGCCTGCTCTGTTTTAGTGAGCGTTCTAGAGGCAAAAGCGATTGGCCTTTCTTCTGATCCTACCTTGTGAAAAAGGACTGCGCCTAAACCATACGCAGATGCGTCACAAACGAGCCCTAGCTCCCTTGAAGGGTTATAGTAGGTGAGTACGGACGTGCTCAGCAACCAGCTCTTGGATGCTTTGAAGGCTTTTTCGGCGACCTCCGTCCATTCCCACTTGGCATTCACAGCTAGCAAGTCATGCAATGGCTTAAGTTGTGCTGACATGTTCGGTACGAACTTCCCATAGAAATTTAACAAGCCTAGGTAAGCCCTCAACTCATTCTTGTTCTTTGGAGTCGGTGCTTCTTTTATAGCACGCACCTTGTCCTCTGAAGGGCGGATTCCGCTTTCCCCAATCACGTGCCCCAAATAAGTCACAGACTTCTCAAAAAACTTGCATTTTTCTTTCCGCAATTTCACCCCTCGTTCCTGGAACCTTGTCAGCACAGCTTCCACCCTATCATAACACTCTTCCATCGTTTCCCCCGCTATTAACACATCATCAAGATAACATGACACTCTGTCCCACCCCTTCAGCATATCATCCATTACCGCTTGGAAAATGGATGGAGCACTTGTTATACCGTACGGCATACGTGTATATTGAAAAAGGCCTAGGTGGGTGTTGACAGTGACCAAGGGTTGCGACTCGGGGTGCAGCTGCAACTGTTGGTACGCTGTCGACAGGTCAAGGACAGTAAACCACTTGCATCCATGCAGCGCTACAAACGTATCTTCCATTGTTGGCAGAGGGTAATAATCAGTTCTCAGACAACGGTTTAGGGTCACTTTGTAGTCTCCGCATATTCGCACTTTGTTGTTTGCCTTGGGGACAACTACTAGAGGCGTTGCCCATTCACTGTGTTTTACTGGAACCAGTACTCCAGATTCCACTAGCGACTGCAACTCCGACGCTACCGCGTTCCGGAGTGCGAATGGCACAGGCCGATGCTTGCAGAAAACAGGCGTACAGCTGTCTTTTAGCACCAGTTTGACCGACGTGTCAGCTATCAGTCCTAGTGATTGATTAAACACTTCCGAAAATTTTTCGATGAGTGCGGCTGATCTATCATGTGTGTTTGCTTTATCAAAGTTGATATTACACACGCTTGCCCAATTCAGCTTCAAAGCCTCTAGCCAGTTGCGGCCCAACAACAAAGTGTCACAATTTTTTTCCGTCCGGACTACAATCAACGGCAAGGTCTCGGTTTGCCCGTCGTGCTCTACATGCACCGTCAACTTTCCGGCAACTGCTAGTGTGGAACCGCCATATGTTTTTAACCGTAAACTACATCTTTCTAGGGGTACATTCGGCCAATACTGTCTGTACATTTTTTCTGGCACAATAGACACAGAGGCTCCGGTATCAACCTGCATCGTGACGTTCCTGCCTGCGATCTTAACTTTCACAGCGTAGCCACCGTGACTACTCCGACATGAAAAAATATGACTAAGCAAGACCTCGTTCTCACCACTTTTATCATCCCAGTCACCAGAGTCTTCTAAGCCAGTACCATCGATGAGAGAATGCACCGAACGTGGCGTTGTTCTGCAGACCCTTGCCAGGTGTCCCACCTTTTTGCAGGCACGACATCGATATTTGCGAAAAGGGCAGGTGGTGGCGTCATGCGCTGCTCCGCACCGCGAACAGTCCGTCGCCTCGGCATGCCGCTCCGCGTTACCGCTCACGCCCCTTTTCGTACCTGTGGACCGTTGGGGGTGGTGTGGCCGCACCAAGTTCACGTCACCGAGTTCTTTGGGGTGAATTTTTCTGGTTTCTGTGCGAGCGAGTTCCCCACTTTTCGCCAGGTCATAGGCAGCTTGAAACGTCAGGGTACTCTTCTTAAGCAGCTCTGCTTGTGCCGTTTCATCTCTCAGTCCGGCCACGAACCGATCCCGCAGGGCGTCATCCAAGAATTGCCCGAACTCGCACGATCCAGCCCAGCCTTTTTAATTCTAACGCAAATGCGGCAACTGACTCATTTTCCCGCTGCGACCGACGGTTGAACCGGAATCTTTCCGCTATCACCAAAGGCTTCGGGGAATAGTACCCTTTCAGTATTTGGAGCAGTTCGTCGTACGTTTTCTCTTCCGGCTTGGTCGGGGCCAATAAATTTTTCAACGTACGGTAGGCCTGTTTTCCAATGGCGGTGACAAAGACTGACACCTTCAAGTCTTCACTGACCTGGGTCGCCCGGACGTAATGTTCAAAGCGTTCCGCATATGAGTCGAAGTCTTCGTCTCCCTCTTCCGTGAACGGCTCAAACCGGCCAAAGGAAGCCATGTCGTGGTAATCCACCAGGACGCTTTCCGCTCCTAGAATACTGGTGCCGTGACGTGAGCTACAGCCGAGGCCCGGCTAACGTGCCGAGTATGATCCCATCCTCGTCGCCACTGTTATGTCTTCACAACTTGGGAGCCGACTAGCCAACACACATATGTTTATTTCAACTAGCAATACAACGGAATGAATCCCCGCACACCCGCGGCGGTCTTATATCTAACACAGAACATAACAGTGACGTCAGAGAGCCAGACACTTCCATGTGCATCTTATCTTATATACGACACGCGCTCTATCTTGGGTAGTATTACACAACACCTTTATTTTTTCTCCACCCTCTGAGAACATTCTGAATCACTACCACCCAACTTGAAATGAAGCAAGGACAGCACTCCTCTGCTTTATAGTTTTTTTCAGGCTACGATTGCCAACAGGGACACATGCCACCACCAGGAGATGACGTCTTTACTAACCCTCTTGAAACTAATATGCCAAGGATGAGAAGGCTAGGCACCTTTGACGAAGATAGGTTCTCCTATCGAAACTTTGGTCAGCCTATCTGAGGCATTTCCACCTGTCGGCTCTCATTTTGATTTTGTTATGAAGAGTGTGTTTTTGAGATATGGATGCTGTCTCTATTACCTAGAAAGATGCTGAAAAATAAAACTTGAAATTTTAATATGTCGTGAAGCTTCATGGGGTGAGGGCTGATCTGTTAATAATCTTTCTTCAGCCACTGACCTTACCTGTTCGAATATTGGCGGCAAACTGCTCTAACTGTAGTATGTATGAAATATAATAAATGTGTTTGCTTCCAGTTGAGAGAAAACCTGTGTTGTGGTACATGTACTTGACATTTATCTTACGCCAATATATGTCTACTTTTAGGAAGTGGGAAAAGATATTTATCAATAAGTGGAAACGATGTCTACCAAAGCAGCTCTGTTATTTTTGTATAATCAGAAAGTTTGAAATGAACTAGGTGAGGCTAAACTCGCATGGTTTCGCGATACCAAGTGCAACTGCAAATAAGTTGCTGAAATATGTATATGTCTGCATCCTGCATGAGACGTGTGCACTGTTACGGGTAATAATGTTTTCAATATAATGTGTTTGTGTGTCTACACAAACGTATGCATACCAAGCACCCTTGCTGTATCGACTCACTGAGCCACCAATTGATATACCCGAGATGTTTATGCTATTTAACACTAAATATTTGTATTAAATTGTATAACTATAAAAGGCAGTTTAAATTTCTATAGTCGGCTTTACAAAGAAGGCTTTGAGGAATATTGCATTTCAGTAAGCTTGCTTATACACACACACACACACACACACACACACACACACACACACACACACACATATATATATATATATATATATATATATATAATGAGATCAAACAGACAATATTGCCAAGGAAAGTATAGGGGAAGTTATAAGTCCGAATTGTAATGTAAATGTGAAGAAAGAAATGTGGGTGAAAAGATAACTTGCCATAGACAGGAACCGAACCTGCGACCTTTGAATAACGCGTTACTCAAAGGTCGCACACCCTTTCAACACCCTCTTAGAGGGGTGTTGAACACCCTAACATTTTGCTGAACACCCTTCGTGTAGGGTGTTCAGCTAACACCCTTTCAGTAGGGTGTATCTGAAACACCCATAGGGTGTTGCTCTGGCGACAAGCCAGTTTACACCCTTAAGGGTGTAAAAAATTTACTGTGATATATATGTGTCCACCGGTGGCTATATGTACTACTACATACATAAAGGAATGTATGTAGTATGTACATAAAGGAATGTGCATACATAAAGGAATGTATGTAGCTTTGCCCTTAAAAAAGATTTTTTTTTTCATTCATTGAATTTCTGCCATGAAATGTCATGCGCCAAATGGGTGCTTCACAGTTTGGTTTTGAAACCCAAATGGTGTATGGGTGAGTTTTCAAACGGTTAGTTAAAAAAGAAAGAATGAGAATAAACAAGTGCCGTGTACAGAACTGTGTGGTGCTTCCAAACATGAGCTGCTCGAGCGTGAACCACTAGGTGCAAGAGCCTGTGGGGTCGTGAATTATGGTAGTGCTTCTTTAGCCGCCAACAAGCGTGCTGGCAGCGGCGGCGCCACACGAGCAGAGCGAACCACAAAAACCACCACCATCAAACAGAGCGGACATTGGTTTTCTTCGGCGCGAATCGTCGCGTCGGGACTCGGCGAGGCGCCGCCGTGGCTGTGGTTACGTGGGCTTTTCTGCGTTGGGAGGTTTTCCGAATGAATGCTTTGAGAAGTTTGTTCTCTCTCTCTCTGTCGGTACGAAGGGGAACGCATCAAACTTATCGCGTGCGACTGTGTGCTACGCTGACTTAGGCGAGACTGCTGACAGAGTTTCGGGTGAAGGCGCATAAGTGTTTAAACATGGGTGACAGTATTGCAGAGGGAGAGGTCGGGAGCATTAGTTTCGAGGGCGCGCAATCTGGTATACGAAAGCTTGCAGCAAAAAAGCATCGCACCAGCATTCTTACGCATCACAACTTTGAAATGCGTTTTTCGACTGTGTGTCCGAATTTACGAAGTCACATAGCGCTAAGAAGCGAAGGATGGGGAGGCAGCAGGTGACTGGGGCACCACCGAGGAGAAAAAATCACAAGGCGAAAAAAGGGGGGGGGGGGAGGGAATGTTGCCGGAGACCAGCTTCGCGAGAACGCAGTAGATACAAGGACCGAGTTGTAGTAGGCGCATCGTTTACAGGTGTGCCGTGCTTGTATGCAGCCAAGCCATTTTAAAAATACCGATTTAATGTTAAATTCTAGGCTCTGGTTCATTGCGGTTAGAACTTTGAAAAACAGCACGTAGATGAACACGTGACCTAATTACAGAAAAGGAGGTGACCCCATTCCCATTCCATTCAAGGCAAAATGTGCTTTTAACTCTATTTTTTTTCCATTACTACAACAATTGTCCCCATTTCATTCCAATCCCATTCTGGTGTCGCAAAACTGTGGAATCATTCTTCTATCATTCGAAATATTGAGTGGCGATTTCGCAACAGTGCTGCTCACTACAAGTGTCTGCATTCTCGCGGTTTTTTACATCCCCATGACCACACGGGATCCGCCAAGAGAGAGGTGCCTCCGCCTGCTAGTACGCGTAAGTCCGATGAGCAATGGCGGAAACAGCAGGCTCCGGCGACTGTCGCTCAATATTCAACTTATGCTAACAAATACAAAAAAAGTCGGGAAGATGAGAGTGACTCGGTGACCTGAACTGTCAATAAATAACTGTAGATTTACCTGTCGCATGCCCATTTGTGTAGCCGTTTCCTCATTTGAACTAGTGAATACCACCACTAAACACACATAGCCGCCAATAGCACATACCTGTACTTACCTTGGTCCCAAGGTGCTCAATATTTTCCATGCCATCATCCTATGAACAAAAATGAAATGATAAGGCGCAAGAACGCTCTATATTTAAGACAACATTGCAGGACCCACAGTGCAAGTAAAACTGCAGCAGTAAGACATGTAAGTACTGCACAACCGGTAATCAGCTAATCCTTAAACCTTCATTTGGTCAACAAATATATTATTCAACATAAGTAATTATTAGCCACTGCTGTGTCTAAGCTTGGCGACATCTCGCAGAAGCCGAAAATTATGCTTTTTCGTGACAGCTGAATTGTGCAAGGCTACCATATAAACATTGAGCGCTAACGTTTTGGCACGTGTAATAAAATTAGCGACCGTAATACTAGCAACACTATCAAAAGTTACGTGACCTTATAGTTGCGCAATATATTTGATCCATATAAGGTATCGTATCAGTGAGTCAACCATTATAAATGGCCACGTGAAGAAAATAATGAAAAAATGTTTACACAACCTGATCTTCTGTTTTGGCCACTATAGTGTAACCCCAAATAAACACGACTGTGAAGCCTACCTAATGGTTCAGAAGTGATTTTTATGTGCGCCTTCATCCGAGAGGGATGATATCGGTGGTGACTGCAATATTTGCTCAAGTTCCGAATAAAAAACGGCAACAAAGGGAAAATGGTATCTTGCGATAAAAATATTCAGAAACAGGGGTTGTGTGGAGCCGACGTTTCGACAAGCGGACTTGTCTTTCTCAAGGCCAATTCATGAGTTGTGTGCTTGCCTTAGAATTCTGTATTAGTGGACTTGTCTTCCTCAGCAGCGCTAGCCATGGAGCTAGCACAGAACTCTGTACAAGTGAACTAGTCTTCCTCAAGGCTATATATATAGTAGAAGATTCGTACTAGCGTTGAGGATTCTGTACAGAATTCTGTACAAGCGGACTTGTCTTCCACAAGGCTACTGCAGAGCTCTGTACGAGCCTTGAGGAAGAAAATACGCTTGTAAAAACGTCGGTTTGACACGTCTACTCTTTGCGGATTTGAGCTCCTGAAGTGCATTTTTTTGTGGCGTCGAACGCCATCACCATGAAGTCGGCGGCTTGGTGACCACCTGCCTAATTTTCGCTAGGAGCATACTGCGAGTGATCAACTTCAAAGCAGACAGCTTTAGAAGGCTTATGTGAATGAATTGCAGCTTCATAAGCAGTTTTTTTGGGCACCTGTCAATGCAGTGATAGGACTCGACGATGCGAGAGTTTTCCGAATTGGGTTTCCGATTTGGTGATGTCTAGCTCTGGTTATTTTAAATGCGGGAGCGTTTGTATGCCGACTACGCCGAAAAACTGTCCACCCGTCCACTGCAGTGCCTCTGTCACGTGAGGTCAACGCCACAAAGAAATAGGCGAATAAACAAACAAACAAACACACAAAATATTTCTGCATGGTTGAGCTGCATTGTTACAGGCCTTCACACACCCAAGGCCATTAGATGCCTTTAGACTAGTTTACTTCAATAGAATAGTAAACAAACAAATGAGTAACTGTATGAAGTATTGAAATATATGCGGAATACAAGGTCATTATTGTTGAGAAAAGGACGAGCCACCGTCCGCATGGCAAAGCCCACCGTCTACCTTCTTGCTATTGCGGTGCACTCTGATCTCATCCTAATGATGATAGTGGTGGTCACCGTCGTTCACAACATTCAACAATTGTAATAGAGTATCTAAAAGCATATTTTTATACGAAACATTTGTTATTCGGTAGGCAGAAAAAAAGTCTTTATAAAAACAAAAGCCTTATATGCCTAATCAACATGACTATTGACCAAGTTCCTGCGTCGGCACCTGCAGTCGGTGCCAAGGGAGCCTGAGTTTCAATCGTATAATTGCGAGCCCTTATAAAAAAAGATCGCAGTCACTAGAAAAGTATCTTTGACCGATTACAAAATACCTCTCACAACCATAAAGGCCAGCTCATCTGTTTCTTAATACTTCGAATTAAAGGATGTGGGTGTCGCAGGAAAAACGACAAATTCTGATTAGGCAGAAGGAGACAGAAGCTACATCACAGTTGACGGCGTCAATAGCTGCACAGTAATCAGATATTCCTAATTTTTGAGGCATAGGAAGACCCTTCAATGCCCCTTTTTTCATTTGTCTCCTGATACAGGACAAACGGCTGGAAGGAAAAAAAAACGTACACAACTTTTCTAGCAAGGTCACCGATCAAGTACGAAGAATACTGGCGCTGCATATCTTGCGCTAAAACAACAGTAAAACACATACTTTTCTTAGTGGCATGCTCTATACCAACAGATCTAGCTAGCGAAACGTGTATGCGCTGCAGGCGCGCACTTGTTCATGTGTTGTTATACTGATTTGCCTTATACTGACAAGCGCAATTCATAATTACGATGAGGAGACCATGAGCATACTCGGCAGTATTGTGCAGCGGCACAAGGAAACCACATTTTTTGCTTAACTGATGTATGTCCAGTGCAATAAGCAGAATTCATTATATATTCATAATATTAAAAGAGATAAGGTAATAACAATCCAAGATGAGAGCTACGTGTTCAGCCTTATCCGCATGCATGCGATTTCCTCATGACAGCGACAAGGGGTGGCGACGAGTCACAAGATTTGCTGTCGCGCGTTTCGGGAAAACTAGAAAAAAAATCTCTTGTCGCCCGGAAGCCAGCGGGACTATTTCCGGCAACATGGCTGCACCCATGATCCTCGCTTTGCTTACACTTGCTCTCGATGCTTGTTATGCGCGCGTACTTCAAGCGAAGTAAGGTATCGACTACCTTTTCTGCATTCTCATCTCACGCGGAGATTGAGAGAGCAGCCGTATTTCTTGCAAATGTCGTTATGGAAGGTTTCATTTGATGTCTAGATGGCAGCTTGTGACAATTTGGTCGATTGATACAGTGCGAAATCTTTATGCGAAGTGTGTCGTGGCTGTCGTAGCGTACGCTTCTGGGCAGCCTGTCGCAGCTAAACCAAAGATTGCGAAAAAAAAACAGTGATCGTGAAATGATTTTGTGGCTTCCTTATGCCACGCAAAACAGTAATAATCTTGGAATAGTGTGATCAACAAAATTTTCAACTTCTATTCGCAATTATGGATATGCACGCGACAGGTTTCATTCAAGCAACAGTGACGCTTTCTCTCCGACATGCAGTGCAGCCGTCGTGGCCCGATGGTGCAACAGAGCAAGTTTGTCGCTGCACCTTGTCGCTGTTGCTGGGAAATCTCGCGTGCATGTGGTTGGCGCTTCAATTTTTTTAAAGGTGCCTTACAGGTAGCCAAGTCACTCTCCAAATGCGTACATAATGAAATAACGAACGACGTTGAGGATCCATACAACCTCACTAGGGTGTTAGCATTAAGACAATGAAGAATAACGTGTAAAAAATCAAAAGAATTTCAGTCACGGGTGGGGCAGTGTCATTCGGCGTGAGCCAATATAATACAGTTTAACGTACAATGTAGGTGCCATTAATAGTTACTTATTCTTCGCGTTTTCATCTGCGTATACGGTTATGAGGTAAGTGGAATTGAAGAGGAAACGAAGATTGTGTCATGTTATGAATTTGAAACATCTGCTGTCTGTAACGTAAACTGACATACTCCATTCATAGAATTCAGCGTCCCAGAGGTACTCAGAATATGAGACATAGTGGAGGGTTTCGAATAATGAAGAACACCTTTGTTTTTTCAATGTGCACTCAAATTCGAACACGCTGAGCCCTAATATCTGTGAACAAAAAGGCTTTCGCACTGTGCTCTAACCTAATAGCGGCCACCATTGCAGCCATGGAAGGAGCATTCCCGAGCGCGTTAGTTATCTTTGATACTTTATACATGGAAACAAAATAGATTTCCCAATTTGATCAGTGCAAAAACACCAAAAAAGCAAAATTACTGCTACTTAAAACACGTAGTACACGTAGCACGTCTTATTATTACGTTAGACATGCAAACAAATAGATTTTTCCGCTTGAAATATTGTAAAAACACACAGAAAAAACAAAATTACTGTTCTTAAAACACGTACATGTCTTCTCTTGCGAAGGAAGGGCATTGTAAGAATAGGCGAAATGATAGTGGAAGAAGAACCAACTTGTCGTCGCGTTGGCGATGCAGCGCTAGCTCTGCAGCTGTGTTGGAATTTACCATGGTAGTACTTTCGTATGTGTACCGTCCGTGTATTACGGGGTGGCGCCATTCCGGACCAAAACGGGAAACGTTGAAAGTTGTATATGCTTGTAGTGAAGAGTCCGACGGAATCCCGTCTGGTCGGGGACAAACATAGTGCAAAATAACAAAAGCACCGACCAAGGTGAAATACACGGTAGTTAAAAGACGTTTCGGCTCCTCTCACGGAAGCCTTTTTCACAGTCAGAGTTGAGAACAAGGCTCCCGTGTGGGGAGCCGAAACGTCTCTTTAACTTTTGTGTATTTCACCTTGGTTGGCGTTTTTGTTATTTTGAACTTTGTATATGCTTAATAGCATTGCAAGGCTTATAAGCAGACAAATGAAAAATAACTAACTGCTGCATTGGAGTAACTAGGGCAGGTGAGATGACATCAGCTGAGAATGCGCCGTGTTGCTGACATTAATGTAGTGAAGGTTGTGAGAGCAGATATGAAGCAAAAATTTAAAGAACGCTTGATACCAACGTCATATCAATCGGTAAAAAATGAAAGTAAAACATGTCCCGACAAAGCATTTTAATGTGCATTCATATAAGATAGCTTGCGCAATGCCTATGGTTGTTTGACAGCTATAACAGAGCTTAACAAAGATGCATCTACGTTAGCGCTTAATCGTACATCTCCATGGCGACGACTAACATCCATCAATAATGATTCAAAAAACCCTTGGGGTCTTAGGTGAATGCGGTCGCCTACTTGAAGCATGTTGGAGTTATTGAACGCCATGGCTCGGCAAGAAGAAAAGGCAATAATGGTGATGATATGTGGGCTTTAAAGTCCCAAAACCACCATATAATTATGATAGACGCCGTAGTGGAGGGCTCTGAAAATTTCAACCACCAGGTCCTTTAACGTGCGCCTAAATCTGAGTACACGGCCCTACAGCAACGTCGCCTACATTGAAAATGCAGCTGCCGCCGCCGGGATTCCATCCAGTGACCTACGTGTGAGCCGCCGAGTATTTTTGCCACTAGACAACCGTGACGGCGCAAAAGATAGTAGAAGGGGAAACACAATGCGCGTTTTGTCTTGTGTGTTGGTCAGCAACAATTTTTCGTAAGACGAGCGTACGCGGTGAATAAAGAATTAGTACACCCACAAAATTCAGAAGTAGCAGATAGGTTGCTGATCGCGCTGCAGAGCTATTCTAGGAACGAAGCAGCTCTTTGACTCAAGTGACGCCGTGCGTGCGTGCTTCCATACGAACACGCCACAACAAGTTCCCCTCACCGCAGGTGTTGAAAGGGTGCCAAGCAGGTCACGCCACAGCTACGCGTTCGATAACGCGCCGGTGCTCTACAGCTAGCCATTGCATACGAGGGCGGTCATATCCCCGTCCACTTTGTAGGAAATATATGTGCATTTAAACGTGTGAGCGTCAGTGAGCGCCGTGAGTTGCCACTGCGGTGAGGTCGGAACATTCTTTTTTCGCCTGTTGTCGGCATTCAGTATAGCGTCTTCTAGCTGCATCTATCGCTCGTGTCTATGTTCCGTGGCGTCAGCGTCCGCACTCACAACACGCATGCGCAACTTCTTTCCTCTACTAGGCTACCCTATTTCGCCTCGCAACGCCTGCGCAGGGAGTGTCTGCTAATCTGCACTCACTTGCCACTTCTCTAAGCATTCCTGCCGGCGGCGTTCACTTCGCATTGTCATTTCGCTGGCTACCCAGTATATATAGACACTGGATCGTGACCTCCAAGTAGTGCGTTATTGAACAATAAAAATTAGCAGCATGCGCGTTGACTAAAAGCGGTTGCGTGTCGCTGGGTCCAACCGGAGTCTTGTGTCTGTCGCTGCCCAATAAATGTTCCAGTAGAAAATACCGATCTATCACTGCATACTTTGCGTCTTCCATGGCTTATCTCTAGTGCAACGGCGTGATGAGCGCCAGCGTTAACGTCACGCCAGTGAAAGCGTTAGCACCCGCTACTTCGCATCGGGAGATGGTGAAGTAGCGGAAGATGGTGGAATTCATTATGATCGTACACTAGGAATCAAATATGCAAGAATGAACCCTCACTGTGAACGAAGCCAAGAAGCCTAATTTAAGCTGGCTTACGTTTTTACATACAATATAATGAAAACTAACTAGCATTGGTGCCAAGAAAAGTTTGGGAAGTGTTTCGTATA